>APFE030709936.1:42294-90266 GCA_000404065.3 Pinus taeda | reverse complement strand
AAGGTGTTTGTACAGTGGGATTGGTGAGTAGTTGTAGTGAGAAATATTTACTTGTTTATAAGGTAAGAGGTCTACTACTTCTAGTTTGAAAATAGATGAAATATGAATCAATAAGTCTAGTAGGTGGTAGTATATAGATCAGGTGTTGGAGCTTCTCCCAATGGGTACTTGTAAATGTTTGGGGGAAGATTCCCTTTCAACAAATACTAAAAAATGAATAGGGGAAATAATCCCTTCTAGTGAGTACTAGTAAACGAGCAAGGGCAATAATCCCTTTCAATGGTAGTTGATAAACAAGTAGGGATAGAAGTTCCTTTCAATAGTCGCTGATAAACATATAAGTGGTAACTTATGGGGCATTGATGTCATCAAGTTGAAACTTATAATAAAAGGAAGATTGATGTATTATGTTTATGATGATCATGTTCTTATCATATTATGTTTCTAATGATTATGTTGTGTTGTTGATCAATGAACTATTGCTAAAGTGATTGAAAAGTATAATTTGTGAAAAATTGTATAATTTGATCACACTACTTATTCACCCCCCTTCTTAGTAGTGTCTTGGTTTCCATTGTTTCTAACACTTGTAAGTAACGCTCTTACACACCATGAAATTTTTTTTTTTTTGTTGGCCTATTTTGATATAAATTCACCATCTATCAACTTTTGTACTATTTCACTATCAATAACTTTTATAAGCTCCAAAATAAACATCTCTTTTCACTAGTTATCAGTATTACTTGCATCTTTAGGATAATTTGGATATTGTTGTTTTTATCATTTTCACAGACCCATATCTATCTGGTGAACTAAATCATGAATGTATACATTCCTTCTCCAATGCATATGAGTGTATGTATATGTTAACTTTTCTCACAATTTAGCTAACTCTTCTTCGTCCATAGTGGTTGGGAGAAACCTATGATAATGAATTTATTTGTAAGGCTATTTGATAGAATGGATATAACAAGGCTCCCACAATATATACAACCTACAAATTCATTATCTGGTTTTGATTATATGAAGTGTTGTCACCTATCATACCCTCTTGTAAATGTGTCAAATGTTCCTATTTCTCATCCCTGATACAAAGAAGGATGGGTGCAATCTTGGTTAACCAAAAGAAAATCCCAAAGCGAGAGTCGAAGTCTGAAATATGAATGAAAGTTCGACCATCAGGGAGCAATTCTCAGAATGGTGGATATCAGAGATGGGCTTATAATATCAGGCGCCGATATCGGAAGGACTGATATAAAGACATATTAGGATTTCAAGATATCATAGGTCTAAACATAAGAGACCTCAACGATCTATTTAAAAGTAGACTTGAAATGGAATATTGGAGAATGCAGTCGGAAGGAAGTCATATAAAAAACTCGGCAGATCAAACCTCGGAGCGGGCTAATATCGAACCCTATAGCTTTCGGAGATCGAAATATCGTAATCCTTTATAAATTGAATTCCTTATTAAACTCTGAGGCTGTGTAGAAATAGAATTACAAAGGAAATCCTTAAAAAACCAAAGGACCAAGGGACCCTTTCTCTCTCCTCAAGACATGACACATGGCATTAGGCAATTGGCCCTGAGGAGATGATGTGGTAGACGATGTTAGCATGACGTGGAAGTATGGACTTTGGAGGACATGTGGTAGTCTATTTCAGTGTTTTTACGTGGCCTTGTGGAGAAAATCCGTGTGACATGTGTCACCACTCAGGAGGTGCCACATAAGGATGAATACCTCAGCATGACATCATCTTGGAGGTCGACATTTCAGAGGGAAGATATTTTAGAACTCCTGTGTATTGGCAAATCGAAAAAGTTCCAATGAAAGTGGCTTTCGATGTATGATTGGCACATGGTCTTAGGGACCAAAAGGAACCAAGGGCACACATCAGGCCTTAGCACCTAGTGTTATAAAGGTCCCATGTGGAGAGTATTTCAGAGGTTGGTTTATCAGATGTAGGAGGCCTCGTAACTCCATTCTATTTGAATTTTGAATAAGTTACGAAATATGGAGCTCCTGATTTTCATGGCCATATAATTATGGAAGAGACAAATATCTAAGGGCATAGAGAGGGCTGAGAAGCTAAGTGTTGCAAAAAATATTGGAGGAAGGAAACATCATAACTTTGTCCAATTTCAATTTGAAAAAAATTCCGATGAAAGGAGCTCCTATGTTTTGGTGGCACTTGGTTATGGAAACTCGAAGAACCAAGGACAAAAGGTGATTACAAAGGGAAATAGGCCCCCAATAGGAGCTTGAAGGCTTTAGCAAGCAAGCGCCAGGTCATCTGTCACCACACCCTGTTCTATGTGGAAATGTGATAAGGGGACTAAGACAAAGAGGTTAAAGGTGTTGGGTCACAGAAATGGTGTGTTTGTACCCTTACATTGCTTAATAAATCACTCTCTTTTATATATTTGTCTTCTTTCTGGGAAAGGATTTGGAAGAAAGAGTATGAAAGTTAGGTAAATTCAATCATCAAATAGATTGTATGTTTCTAGCATGAATACACTAAATTTTTCTTGCTTTTATGCATAGGAAATTGAAATTGGACAATTGTTGTTCAGTTGATAGGACGACAAGTGCCAAATGAGGAAAGGACCATTACATGGTTGTATGAGCTAGCAAAAGGTATGAACAAAAATTCTAATTTGGAAAAATGGAAATCTGATCATTTAGCCATGAAATGCTGAGGATCTCTTGATCCTCAGGACTCACTTTCATCCATTAGTTTTCCATTATGCTGTATGACACTAATGGGTGAAAAGGATCTGGGACTTTTGACTCTTATTCATTTTTGTAGCTTTGTATCCAACAAGGGTAGATTTTGACATCACAGTTACTCTGTACTTTTATTATTTCAATTATTGAGCAATACAGAGACCTTTTCATAATCACATTCTGAGCTTTATCAGTAGTGACTTCTAGAGGCTTTGGGCTCGATCACTAGAAGATTCACTGCTCCTTTTTGTTATAACTATTTCCTTATTTCCTACAATTCTTTAATATTGTTCTTTCCTTGAATTAAGCTATTCTTTATACCTATATTTGAGATAGATCTTTAGTGTTGTTGCTTTGATGCTATCCCTTTAATGAATTACATTGAATAAGCTGAGTGTTACGATTGCTTGATGCTTTTCTAATTCATGTTCAAGATTAAAGTAGTTACTCATTGCTTATTATTGTAGTGATTCTTTCCATTTACTAGATCAGATAGTATTTTATTAGGTATAAGTTCCTTTAATGCATCAGTTTGAAATTAATTTCCTTTGTAAAATAGTTATGGTTCGAATTGTCTTTGATTGAACTTTGATAATTAGGAGTTTGTTAATACATTCTTGCAATGACTTGATGAAACATTAGGATCATTTGGTTACATAGCAAGCTTTGACCTCTATTTCACAGATAGTGATGACATCCTTGAAATAAACAGATGAATCCCAGGTTGATAAGTTAATGTAGGAATTAAGAGTGATTTAAACAGTCATCTTAGTGCACCAACATTTTGGCGTTGTTGCCGGGAAGGTTATCGAAGATAAATGTTAGTTTGTGTATCTGAAGGGATTTGGGTATTGAAAATGGGAGGTAAGAACCTATGTACTCAAGAAGAAAAAATCTTTCTCCTATCACTCGCTCTCAGAATATGCATAGAGGTTGTATAGGAATGAATGACTAGGGGAAAAATGATACCAATAGATCAGAAAGAACTACGAAAAACTACCAAATCCCAAGGATCGACGACCCTTGGGAGACCAACCTTCATAGATGAAATCATTCAAAAAGCTGAATCTGAGGCATTAGTAGGACCCCAAACAATATCTAGAAATGGATCTACTTCAATCTCTCAAGCAGCAGAATCACTAACTACAACTTACACCAAGATCCATAGCAAGTCTGAAGGATTTGAGCAAGGCCTCCATAGTCCAAATCACCAATACTATGGTCCTTCACAAGAGGGAAAATCATGAAATTTAAGAGAAGGAGAGGGAGAAATTGGTGGAGCTGATAAGGTAGAGCCATAGTTGTCTAAACTAGGATATCATGTGATCGCATATTTGAGCAGTGTAGTCAAACCCCTTCGGATTGAAAATACTTTGCTTACTCAGATAGCATCCCCTGAAGTTCTTGAAGGATATTGGCACATTTTCGGCCAAATGGTGAATCAACTACCTCAAGGTCAAGTCTCGACATTGGAATATCCCATATTCGACCCAGTAGCCAATGCCCCAATGAAAGTTATTCCCTTGCAAAATATCCCAACCTTTCATGGGATGACCACAAAGGATCCAGATGCTTTCTTATTCGAGTTTTATGTCCTTTGTAGAGGATATGATTACACCACCGATCCTCAAAAAGTGAAGTTGTTCCCCTCCACCCTAAAAGGAGCACATTTGTTGCGGTTTATGGGTTTAGGTGGACACACTATTAACTCTTGGGATGACATGAAAACTTATTTTCTCACAAAATATTAGGACTACTGTAGGACTAGGGAATTAAAAGATGAAATCTTTAAAATGTATGTGAAGGATAATGAAACTCTAGAGGAATATTTCAAACGGTTTCAGTATAATTTGGAGATATCCCCTCACTCCACATTACCAAAAGCAGTCCTAAAAGCCACCTTAACAAAAGGGATGAAAGAAGAATGGATAGAAAATATAAATATGATGGGGAAGGAAGACATTTCTCGAGAATATTATAATGAAATTGTTTGATTGTGTATCAGGTGTTTGCAAGATAGCACACGCACCGGATTAGGAAGCCGAGATTCTATGACTAGAGGAAGCAAACCACCCAGTGGAGGCATTGCAAGAGTAGAAATCAGTAACCTCCTGGAGGACTTCAAGATAGACATCTTAGGCACATTTATTACATAGTTAGATGTCTTACATGTTAAACAAAGACAAGCAAAGGAAGAATAGATGCTAGCCATATTCTGCCCACGATGCCAAAAGAAGCACAATCAATGGGAATGTCCTTTAGACATGATCCAGACATGCTCTATATGCACCAAGGACCATGCCATGGACCAATGTCCATCACTTCTGGGTTAAAATTAGTATTCAAGGAATCCAAAGAAGGAACAGAGTTGGCATACTTAATGGCACCACATCGACAGTGGCAAGCACAACCCTCAGGTATGTCACAAGACCCATCCTTGATTTTTCCTTCGCAATATCATCCACAACAATATCCTGGAAGATCATGGCAAGGTCAATCACCTTTATCCACCTGGAAATCCCAATAATACCGCATGTCACCCTAGCTGAACTAGCCCTTTCTAGGAGCTAGATGGCCAAATCCATAGTGCTCTGCCCCTTTTTGGAAAATTCAGCTAGTAATCCTTACTCTTCACAGTGGGCTGCTTCCACCTCATAGAACCTGAATTGATCTCAAAATTGGCAGTGCCCCATGGGAATGAGTAATTTACCCATGGGAGTGAGTTACAATCCTAAGCCTACACTTCTTAGTCCATTTCATAACCCCCAGCCTTCAGTACGTACCTAGCTGCCAGATCGACCAAATTTGAATCCTAACAATAATAGATGAGTACAATATATCCAAATTCTTGAAGGTTAAGATAATGAAACAAAACAAATAGAATGTAATGAGCTTCAGCTGAGGTCAGGGTGTATTATTTCCGCAGAATAAAAAGAAGCTGAAAATGAAAAACCACCTGAAAAAATCCGTCGACTGTGTTTTCTATGGAAATCAAACAGGGAGAAGACACAGTCGAGCAATAGAATTTAGAGAAAATTATAATTCCCTCTCCCACATTCCCTGAAATATTAGAAATATTTAAACCTATTATTTATCCTCATTTTGATATATTAGGAGAATAAACAAATTTGTGTATAAATATCCCGCTCCTCTAGGTCATAAAATATATCCCGATCTATGCAAAGATTATTAAGGAATTATGTGGGAAAAATCTTGGGAAGAAATTGAAAAATCGACCAAAAGTACATGTGGTAGGAACTCTATATAACCTTCTTCTGGGCAAACAAGGACCAATTAAATACAAATACCCAAGAAATCTTGTAGTAACCATTCAAATATGAGGTTGCACCTTTCCAAACACATTGGTATACCTTGGAGCAGCGATTAATATTCTGAATACTAAAACCTATCAGGTTTTGGGAATTATAGCCTTAGAACCCACCTCAACCTTATTGGAACTTGCTAATAAATTAGTAGTCAGATTGGAAGGGACCTTACAGGATGTAATAGTTTCTATTGATTCCTTGGAATATCCTATGGATTTCCTAGTCATTAATCCAAGGAGTAGGCTAGATGGACATCCTCTGATATTGGATCGACCTTGTTTAGCGACGGAAGATGCCTATATAGGGTGTCGTACAGGGAACATGACTATTACACAAAGAAGTGTTGTGAAAAACCTTATTTTGTATCCTCCCGCTAAATCAAGTCTACCTACTGTAAATATTTAGTCACACCTACGTAGATATCAGGAAGAAAACTTCTACGCTCCTCTCACACTGGAAGAAGCTCTTGAATTTAAAAATCAGAGAGAGGACGATGAGATTAATAATTTCATTAATAGGTCACTTTTTATGAATAAATCGACATGTGAAGTATTAAAATCCATTCTTGATAATAAGGCACAGGGAGATCCCTCCAAGGACTCAGATGATCAACCTATATCCACCACCATTGTTTATAAAAACAGACATGTCAAGATTGAACCAGGTAAAACACTTAATATTAATGATAATCTAGACATCCACCAACAACGAAGGCTTATTCAAGTGCTGCAAAAATATAAAAAATATTTTTCCTTGGAATACTTAGACATGGAAGGCATAGATCCCCAGCTATGTACTCATCACATATCCATTGAGAAGGATTCTTGTACCATTCGGTAACCCTAGAGAAGTCTAAATCCCCATCTCATGGATATTTTGAAAGAAGAACTACAAAAGTTGTTGGATGTAAATTTTATTTACGCTATCTCGAATAGCCAATGGGTCTCCCCATTGGTGGTCGTTCCTAAGAAAAATGGGAAATGGAGAATCTGCGTGGACTACAGAGAGTTGAATAAGGCCACCCAAAAGGACCATTTCCCTCTCTCATTCATCGATCAAGTTCTCGACACCTTAGTAGCAAAATAATTGTTTTCCTTCCTCGAGGGCTTTAGTGGCTATAACTAGATCGAGATCACCCATGAAGACGAGGACAAAACCACATTTACCTACCCATGAGGTACATTTGCATATAGGGTTTTACCCTTTCGTTTATGCAACATTGCTGCTACATTTCAGAGGGCGATATTTAGTGTTTTCTCTGATCTAATCAATGAAGGACTCAAGATTTTCATGGATGACTTTACCCCCTATGGGAATGTTTTTTACGAGGTCCTGCGGAATTTGGAAAAGGTACTCGAATGATGTATGGCCACAAGGTTGTGTTTGAGCAATGTAAAGTGTCATATGATGATGACTGAAGGTGTGGTTTTGGGACACTTGATATTTGTGGCAGGAATACAAGTAGATCCGGTGAGAATATAGGTAATTCTCGCACTACCCACACCCAGCACTCAGACTCAGGTACATAGTTTCGTTGGATATGTGGGATATTACTGCAGATTTATTAAATTCTTTTCAAAAATTTCTGCATGTTTGTATGTCTTAACTAGTAATGTCGAATTTAATTGGTTTGATATGTGTGATATTTCCTTTACATATTTTAATAAGCTAGTTTCAACTACACCAGTGTTACGAGGACCAAATTGGGAGCTACCTTTCAACATTTCCACGGATGCATTAGACACACAATAGGCATTGTTCTTGGAGAAGAAGAAGAAATTAAAAAGCCCTATGTTATTTATTATATCAACAAAAATCTCACTTCTGCTAAACTTATTTATACAGCCACAGAAAAGGAATTTTTAGTTTATGTTTATGCCATAAACAAGTTTAGACATTATATAACAGGCTATTCAGTCTTTCTGTATACTGATCATTCTACTATTAGATATTTAGGTAATAAACTTGTTACTAATGGGCGGGTGATTCATTGGTTATTACTTTTGCAAGAGTTTGATATTATTATTAAGGACCGATCACGGAAGGAAAATCTAGTTGCGGATTTTCCATCTCAGGTACCCAAAACAAATGATCCGTCAGTAGTGGATGACCAGTTTCCAGATGAACATTTGTTTGTTGTGGCGGTAAAGTCACCTTGGTACATAGACATAGCGAACTATCTAGAGGTAGGAAAACCACCACGACACCTGTCAGCTAAAGAAAGTAAGTTGATTGTCCAACATAATGCTTGATTTTCCTGGATTGGTGGATATCGTTTCCACACAGGGTCAGATATGCAGATATAACGATGCATTCAGGAAGATGAGATCTATGAAATTCTAAAAGCATGCCATGATGAGCCTTGTGGTGGACATTTTGTTGATCGCAGGAATGGACATAAAATACTTCAGATGGGCTAATACTAACCCACCATCTTTAAATATGCAAAAAAATAGGTTTAGGCCTGTGATAACTGTTAGAGGATGGGTTGCCCTAGTCAAGCCAATGATATGCCATTACAACCATGGTTGGTAATTGAGCATTTCGAATGTTGGGAATTGGATTTCATTGGCCCATTAAATCCACCATCAAACCCTACATACTGGATGCTACATACTATGTAACAAAGTGGGTAGAAGCAATAGCATTGCCAAGGGCTATGGAAGAAACTGTAATTAATTATCTGTTTGAGTTATTTTTGCAATATGGTTTACCCAGGGAAGTGATAACAAATGGAGGGCCACAATTTATAGGACATAATCTTACGACTACCCTATGGAACCATCAGATAACACATAGAATCACTTCTTCATATCACTTGCAGGCGAATGGGTAGGTTGAAAGCACTAACAAGGTCCTTGAGGCGAGTTTAACTAAAGTGGTTTCAACACACCAGTGGGACTAGGCTGCTAAACTGCCAGAGGTCTTATGGGCCTATAACACAACCTGGAGAAATATGACTAGTTATTCCCCATACCAACTTTAGGGAACCAATTTTTCTTATTGAATTTGAAATAAATACTCTTACAACATCCCATGAATTAGGACAAGATATGACAAAGGCCCAAACAAAATGACTTGAGAAATTAAATGAACTAGATGAATCATAATTACTTGCTCTACAACATAAATGATTATTCAACAGCAAAGGTCTAAGTGGCACGATAATCTTATTAAGAAAAAAGTGTTTCAGAAAGGAGACTGGGCGCTCCTCTATGATTCCAGGTTTCAACACTTCCCAGGAAAACTGCAGACAAGGTGGCTTGGCCCATACGAGATTTATGAAGTACACAACAATGGCACTATAACCTTGATCACCATTGATGAGCCTGGCTCTCCTTTCTAGGTGAATGGGCATCAATTGTGTCTTTATTAGAAACCACTCACCAAAGATTCTTTTCTTCAACAGGTATGTAGTGATCCCACTATGCAAATTCTAGCTGCAAGGGGTGAGGGCCCAACAGCTGTTGGGTGTGGAGCCTGATTATCTTATTTATTTAGAGGTATCACCACATTGAACCCTAGTTCGTAATGTGGTGGCTACGCCGCTTGTAAAATATATGCTGCATTGGGGGGTCTAGGGGGAACAGCCTAAAAATAGATGTAAAATTTCCTTGTAAAATGTTTTAATTTCGTAGTCAATTTGGGTCATTCATTAGGCAGAGATCTGACAGTAGAAGTTATGTTTAATTTAGATTTTTCTACCCTAGAAGGCAACCCCTCACTATATATGAGGGAATTGTATTGCATCTATGTAAATCTATATTCTGAGTGAGAAGAGAGAGGAGATTGAGCGAGAGGGAAGAGGGAATTACAACGGATCTGTTGTAGGTTGTATCTCTTTACTTTGCTGGATAATATAAAAGGAAGGACTAGTTGTTTCTCCATGGACGTAGCCCAAATTGGGTGAACCACATATAACTATGTCTCTCTTGTTTTATGTGTTTTCTATGTTTATATTTCTGCAATATTTTATGTGCTCCATTCTCTATAATATATAATTTTCTAACAACTGGTATTAGAGCCGAAGGTTTGTTTGGCTGATAAACTCACAGGAGAAAATGGTTCCTAGTTCGAGTGGAAGCAATGGCGGAAGATGGTAGGTTTATGGTTGAAAAATTTAATGACCAAAACTACCAGCTGTGGAAGATGCAGATGGAAAGTTACTTGTATCAGAGAGATTTGTACCAACCATTGAGCAGAAAGGCAAAGAAGTCAACGAGTATGATAGAAACAAAATATTATACTCTCAACAGATTGGCACTTGGAACAATACGGCTATGCCTAGCGACATTGGTAGCATTTAATATTTCAAAGGAAACAATTATAGAGGGTTTAATGTCAACATTGGCCAAACTATATGAAAAAACCTCGGCCTCAAATAAGGTATTTCTTAAGAAGTGTTTATTTAATATGAAAATGTTAGAAGGTGGATCTGTTGTTGATCATTTAAATGAATTTAATACAATTACTAGTCAATTAAGTTCTGTAGGGGTAACTTTTTATGATGAAGTTAAGGCTTTGTTATTTCTGTGCTCATTTCCATAAAGTTGGAATGGTTTAGTTATGGCCATTAGTAAGTCTATCTCTGGATCTAGTACCTTAAATTTTGATGATGTGGTCTGTGCAATCCTTAGCGAGGAAATTGCAGTAAGTTAAGGAAAGGCAGATCCAAGTCTAGATTGGAGATAATGTGCTAGAAATGTGGGAGGAAAGGACACTTAAAGAAAGACTGCAAGTCTCGGAAGGGAAAAGAAGGAGATGCACAACAAGAAAACAATCATGAAGTGAATGTGACAGGTGATGTGTTACAAGATGCTTTGATTCTTTCATTAAAAAATATTATCGATGCCTGAGTGATAGATTCAGGGGCCTCATTCCATGACTCACCTGATAGGAAACATTTTCATGATTATGTTCAAGGAGATTTTGGACGGGTTCGATTGGGTGATGATAAACCTTGTAAAATCATTGGAATGGGTACAGTTTTTATAAAACAATAGAATGGAAATCAATGGCTATTGAAGGAGGTAAGGCATGTTCTAGATCTGAAGAAAAATCTAATTTCAATAGGGTAGTTGGGAGGTGAAGGCTGTAGTATACCTAGGAGGGATAATATGGGGTACAAAGGGAAGTACCCAAGGGAATAATGTAATAATGGGATGGGCCATAGTAATAAATAATGTGGTTAACCCGTATCGTGTAAGGGGCCACAAGTAGTTAGTAATAATGTAATAGACCCATGGTGTTAGATAGATGGTATTGAGGGAACATGGTTAGAACTCATGGTATTGTATGTATGAGGCCTATATATAGGCTAGAGACTTTCCATTGAGAGATGTCAAGGAATATTATATGAACAAGCATATGGCTTGTGGAGTGTTCTTCTTAAGGAGTGAATGTATGGTGTTGCCCTATCTTAAGGGTTTAATTAATAAAGGGAAGCATTTTATATATTCAGATCTTGTTATTCATGGGTTTATTTATATTATCATATATTTTCAGGTCAGATCCATAACAAGTGGTATCAGAGCACTTTCTTGGGTAAAAGTGAAGAATTTTTTTTTTTTTTTGGTAGGAACTTTCTGGGCGGCGAGTTTGAAAATCAAATCTGCATGTTTTGGGCCAAAATCTACAAAGTCTAATTGTATATCTGGATCTTTTGTGCAAAAATACCCAAGTTAAAAAAAAAAATCGGACAAATTGGAGTCTGGATAAAGGAGATATCGCTAATCTAAAAATCAATGGTGTTGTAGACATTTTTCGGGGTGGCGAATTTACAGATCAGATCTATATGATTTGGGGAAAAAATTTCAAAATATAATTGCAGATATCGATTCTTTATTAAAAAATACCCAAGTTAAAAAAAAAAAATCGGCGAAATCAGAGTTCGGATGAAAGAGATATTGCTGATCTAAAAACCAGTGGCGTTGCAGACATTTTTTCGGGGCGGCGAATTTACAGATCAGATTTGTATGATTTGGGGAAAAATATGAAAAATCTAATTGCAGATCTGGATTATTTGTGAAAAAGTACCCAAGTTAGAAAAAAGAAATTGGTCAAATCGGAGTCGGGTGAGGGAGATATTACTAATTTAAAAATCAGTTGGGTGGTAGACACTTTTCAGGGCAGCGAGTTTGTGGAGAAGTTTTGTACATTCTGGTTCAAAATCTATAGAATCTAATTGTGGATCTAGATCGTTTGTGAAAAAATACCCAAGTTCAAAAAAAAAATCAGTCGAATTGGAGTCCAGATGAGGGAGATATAGTTGATTTAAAATCAACTCTTTTTTTCATAAATTTTTTGTTATGGCGGGACAGTTGCAACGCGGATCTGAAATTCCAGTGTCTAGATCAAGATTTCTATCACATGGGAAGATGTAGAATGGTTGTTCCATTTCTGAAAATTGGTCATAATAGGGATTCTGAGAAATATTGACTAAATTGTGACAATTTCAAATTTTCGCCAAAATTTTTTGTGATGGCGGGCCTAGATCAGAATTTGAGGAAGATATACAAATTTGATGGCTCTAATCCATAAATATGGGTAGCACTAATGGAAGAATATTTCTCTCTGGAGCGCATCATAGATGATGGAACTAAACTAAGTTTAGGAAACCTTTACTTGAACCAAGAAACATGGCAATAGTGGCAGGGGCATTATAAATGCTATCCAAGGACAATTACTTGGCAGATGTTCACAAAATCTATTTGTAACCGCTTTAACCCTAAATCTAATTTTTTGGGACCTCTTACTAAGCTGAGACGGACAGGCACACAACCTAGCAAAGATTTTGTTGGTACAAGAAAGAAGGGAACCAAGAAACTTAAAGGGTTATTTTTTGCTAGTATCTCCTTATTGCAGGTTCAAGGATTGATTCAGAAGGAGAAGATCATTGTGTCTATAAATCTTAATTGCAAGCATAATTTTATTAATGTTAATTTGGCAAAAAAATTGCAAGTTCTAGCAAAATACATTGAAAACATACAGCTTGATAATGACGATGTTCAATGTTATAAAGTTTTGAAACTTTCTATGGATAAGTATGTGTTGCATTGTGACTTTTATACTTCATATATGGATAACATGGATGTTGTTTTGGGATATCCTTGGATGGAATCTGTGGGTACTATCAATATTAATGTGTAGAAGAAATAATAAGATAGAAATAGATAGAAATGCTTCACTTTATTGATCAAACCCTTAAGGTAGGGCAACACCATAGATTCACTCCTTAAGGAAGGAGAACACTCCACAAGCCATATGCATGTTCATACAATATTCCTTGACATCTCTCAATGGGGAGTCTCTAGCCTCTATATAGGTCTCATACATACAATACCATGGGTCATTACCATGGTTCCCTCAATACCATCTATCTAATACCATGAGCCTATTACATTATTACTAACTACTTGTGGTCCCTTACATGATATGGGTTAACCAACTTATTTATTACTATGTTCCATCCCATTATTACATTATTCCCTTGGGTACCTCTCTTTGTACCCCATATTACACCCTAGGTATACTACAGAGGTTGAAGTAGAAAAGGTTACAGGTACTGATATATCAGAGGAGGACTCAGTGGTTGAAGTAATGTTGGAAGATAAAAAACAACAGGAGGCACCACAACATGTATCAGATACCAATCAGGCTCCATTATGTGGTGAATTAAATAAAGATACATTGTTGGTTAACACTTCAGCATATCACCACCCACATCACCCTGCAAGAAAACAACCAACAAGATGGCAACGAATTAGCCACAAGGACAACAATCCCTACATGACAGATAGAGAGGAGCGAAGATCCACCTACTACACATCAACACAGAAGAGTTTCCAAGGTCAACCTCGATCTCAAGCGAGAAAAGTACCAATGAGATCGAGGGTTCACCTTTCTCTTGGATGGCTAAATGCATGTGCATGGTACCGGTGGACTACTCTTTTGAGTAGATCTTATTATTTGTGTTCTTCCCATGTTTCGGGGATGAAACATTTTAAGGGGGGTGGAATGTAGTATATCTAGGGGGGATAATATGGGATAAAAAGGTAGGTACCCAAGGGAATAATGTAATAATGGGATGGGCCATAGTAATAAATAAGGTGGTTAACCCATGTCATGTAAGGGACCACAAGTAGTTAGTAATAATATAATAGGCCCATGGTATTAGATAGATGGTATTGAGGGAACCATGGTAATGACCCATGGTATTGTATGTATGAGGCCTATATAGAGGCTAGAGGCTCCCCATTGAGAGATGTCAAGGGATATTGTATGAACAAGCATATGGCTTGTGGATTGTTCTCCTTCCTTAAGGAGTGAATGTATGGTGTTTCCCTACCTTAAGGGTTTGATCAATAAAGTGAAGCATTTCTATCTATTTCTATCTTATTATTTCTAGGTATATTTGAATTATCTTATGTTTTTGGATAAGATCTATAACAAAGGCTATGTGACTACTTTTACAGATAAAACCTGGAAGGTCACTAAAGGATCCCTAGTAATAGAAAAAGGAGAAAAGGTTGGTACATTGTATTTATGCAATGGTATTTCTAATTTTGTTAATGCTTTAACCTCTACAGGAGAAGATACGATATTGTGACATCATAGGCTTGGGCACATGAGTGAGAAGGGGATGTAGATTCTTCACTCAAGAAATTTGTTGCCAGGTTTGAAGTATGTTGATTTAAAATTTTGTGAGGATTATGTTTATGGAAAATAGAAGAGAGTCAAATTCCTTAGAGTTGGGAAAAAAAAGAAGAGAAAAAAATTAGAGCTTGTGCATACAGATGTATGAGGACCTTCTCAGGTATTATTTCTTGGTGACTCGTTATTATGTTATTTTTATTGATGGTGCAACTAGAATAACCTAGATTTATTGTATTCAAAATAAATCTGATGTATTTGTTACTTTCAAGAAATGG
Organism: Pinus taeda; assembly: GCA_000404065.3. Taxonomy (NCBI): domain Eukaryota; kingdom Viridiplantae; phylum Streptophyta; class Pinopsida; order Pinales; family Pinaceae; genus Pinus; species Pinus taeda. The sequence goes on along the minus strand of APFE030709936.1, from coordinate 75,281 downwards.
AAATCTTTGGTTGAAAATGAGACAGGAAAAAGGTTGAAGTGTCTCATATTAGACAATGGAGGTAAATATTGCAGCACAAAGTTTGATAGGTATTGTTCATAGAATGGAATTTGAAGACAAAAGATAGTTCCAGGAACAACACAAGAAAATGGTGTGTCAGAAAAGATGAACAGGACAATCATGGAGCATGCAAGGTGCATTAGATTGCATGCATGATTGCCTTTACAATTTTGGGCAAATGCTGTAGGTATTGATGTTTATCTACTAAAGAGAGGGCCTTCAAGTTCCTTGGATGGTGGTATTCCAGAGGAGGCATGGACAGGTAAAAAGGTAAACTACTTATTTTTAAAAACTTTTGTTTGTGAAGCCTTTGTCCACAATAATAAAAAAAATAGAACAAAGCTTGAGGCAAAATCAAAGAAATCTACTTTTATTGGATATGGTGTTAGTGATTTTGGTTATCACTTTTATGATTATGAAAAACACAAAATCATTAGGAGTAGAGATGTCATATTCAATGAAAAGGTTTTGTATAAGGATTAGTTACAAGAAAAGAAACAGGAAAAAGAAAACAGAGGATACACAGTGCTTGAAGAGATCACAGAAAAAGTGATGGTGCCTAAAAATCATAATGATCAACAACGAGAACATCAATTGCTACCACAACAACAACAAGCACCTCAAACACATGAAAGTGGTGTTAGAAGATCTACCAGGATATGTAGACCCATTTAACACTGCTCTCCTTCATTATATTATGTATTGTTAACTGATTCTTGTGAACTAGAATGTTATGAAGAAGAAGTGCAAGTAGAAACCAAGAAGAAGTGGGAGAAAGCCATGAAAGAAAAGATGGAATCCTTAGCACATAACCAAACTTGGAACTTAGTCAAGTTTCTTGCAGGTAAAACAAAATTGCAGAATAAATGGGTTTATAGGTTGAAGGAAGAAGACGGAGGTACAAAAATGTATAAAGCTAGACTTGTGGTGAAGGGGTTTGCACAGAAAAAGGGTATAGACTTTGATGAGATATTTTCTCTTGTTGTTAAAATGACTTCAATCAGAACTATTTTAACTCTAGTAGGTGTCGAAGATTTGCATCTTGAGTAGTTAGATGTAAAGACAACCTTTCTCCACAAAGATTTAGAGGAAGAGATATATATGCAATGGCTAGAAGGATATGAGGTAAAGGGGAAGAAGAAACTAGTGTGCAGGTTGTAGAAGAGCTTGTATGATGTAAAATAGGCTCCAAGGTAGTGGTATCTAAAATTTGATAGGTTTATGTCTGAAAAAGGTTATACTAGATGTCACTCTAATCATTGTGTTTATCTCAAAAGGCAAAATGATGGCAACTATATTATATTGTTATTGTATGTAGATGACATGCTTGTTGCAAGTTCTAACATGCAGGAAATAAATGCACTCAAAATAAAATTGGCGAACTCATTTGCAATGAAGGATTTGGGTGCTGCAAAACAAATCCTTGGTATGAGAATAACTAGAGACAAGAAGAATCGCAAATTAAAATTGTCTCAAAGTGCGTACATAGAAAATGTGTTGAAAAGGTTTAATATGTAGAATGCAAAACTAGTTAGTATACCTTTGGCTAGTCATTTCAAATTAAGTAAGGAGTGTCCCAAGACTCAGGAAGAAATGGATCATACGTCTAAAGTTCCATATGCATCAGCAATTGGTAGCTTAATGTATGCAATGGTATGCACAAGGCCTGATATTGCACATGCAGTGGGAGTTGTAAGTAGGTACATGAACAATCCAGGAAAAGAACATTGGATGGTAGTGAAGTGGATTCTCAGGTATTTGAGAGGTATCACAAATGAAGCATTATTCTTTCATGGTTCAAACATTTCTCTACAGGGATATGTTGATGCAGATATGGTAGGTGATAGAGATAATAGGAGGAGCACAACAAGGTATGTGTTTACTGTAGGTGGAACAACTGTCAGTTGGGTCTCAAAATTGCAAAGTGTTGTTGCACCCTCAACAACAAAAGTAGAGTATGTTGCTGCTATAGAGGCTAGTAAAGAAATGATTTGGTTACAAAGGTTTCTAGATGAATTGGGTAAGAAGCAAGAGTTGGGCATGTTATACAGTGATAGACAGAGTGTCATACATCTTGCAAAGAACTCTGCATTTCATTCCAAGACTAAACATATACAGCTCAAGTACCATTTCATACGGTCAGCGTTGGAAGATGGATAGTTGAAGCTAGAAAAGATACACACTAGCTAGAATCCTACAGATATGTTAACAAAGTTGTAACCAGGGAGACACTGAGAATTCACTCAATTTCAATTGGTCTTCAAGTATGATGAAGAAGATGAGAAATAGCTAGGTCCAAAGTGGAGTCATTGTTTAGCAAATGAAGCAACGATGGATTTGTTATAATCAATATCCAAGTGGGAGACTGTTGGGTGTGGAGCCTGATTATGTTCTTTATTTAGAGGTATCGCCACTTTGGACCCTAGTTCATAATGTGGCGGCAATGTCACCCGTAAAATATTCGTTGCAAGGGGGTCCAGGCTATAAAATGTTGTAATTTTGTAGTCAATCTAGGTCATTCATTAGGTGGAGATCTGACGGTAGAAGTTATGTTTAATTTTGGGTTTTTCTCCCTATAAGGCAACCCCTCACTATATATGAGGGAATTGTACTGTGTCTATGTAGATCTGTATTCTAAGTGAGAAGAGAGAGGAGATTGATCGAGAGATAAGAGGGAATTACAACAGATCTTTTGTAGGTTTTATCTCTTCAATTTGGGGTAAAATATAAAAGGAAGCATTGGTTGTTTCTCCATGGAAGTAGCCTAAATTGGGTGAACCATATATATCTGTGTCTCTCTTGTTTTATGCATTTTCTGTGTTTATATTTTTGCAATGTTTTATGTGCTCCATTTCTTTGTAATATATAATTTTCTAACAACAACCTTACTTTCATTAAAATTGTTTGTTTTTAGTTGTAAATAATGAATATATTTTCTATGGGCATAGCTCATTAATTTGTCCATTTTATTTTTTTACTTGCATGATTTAATAGAGTAAATATTGCTGCGTGAATGGGTCAATTTTCTTTAGAAAAGTGTGTTGTTTACAGTTGTTGTTCCTTTTGGATGAACAACTATTGTTCTGTTTTCGGATAACTATTGTTCTCTTCCAAAGGAACAATTGTTGTTCACTCTTACCAACTTTCATACATACGATTGTTGTTCTATTGCTAGTTTGTTAAGCGGATAAGTTTTGTTGAATAAAACAAACAATTGATGTTTTGTCTTTGACAGAAGGATTGTTGTTTCATTCCCGATAGAATGATTGTTGTTCCATTCTTGAAAAAACAATTATTGTTATGTTTCCGATTGAACAATTGTTGTTCCATTCCAACAATAGATTTTTCATTCCATTCCCGACAGAAAGACTATTGTTCCATTCCCAACAAAATGATTGTTATTCCATTCCCGAGAGAAAAATTGTTGTTTTTTTTCCTATTGAACAGCTGTTGCTCCATTCCAATAGCACATTTTTTGTTCCATTCTCGACAATACACTTGTTGTTTGTTCCGATTGAATGGTTTCCCTTCCATTCCCGATCGAACAGTTGTTGTTCCATTCCTGACAAAACAATTTTTGACCTTTTCTCATAGACCAATCGTTGTTTCAATTATACAGTCTTTCGTTTGGCTAGAAATTTGTATAGAGGAAAGAAAAAAACACTCATATTGATTACATTTTTATTTCTTTAACCAATTGTTGATCATATTTATTTCAAATCTGAGATGTTCCATCTATTAAATGACTTGCTATATGTCTTTCTTTTGGGATATATTTTTAACTTGATTCATCATCATTATCAACAGCTTGCTGGTTCTCTTTTTTTACACTTTCAAATGGTCAGTTTCTTTTGACACAATATAAGGAAAGTAAGCATATATTTTGTAGGAATTTTTTTACTTCTTACACCATCCTTGACTCTTAAGGAGTTAGTGAGCCTCCCTCAACTTATAATAATACGAAAAATGAAAATAAGATAGATTTTTCTCAAAGAGGATAGGAGGTCTCATTATGAGTTGGCCTACCATGATCATAAGGAATTAACACAAGTGACATTCCCACTCGGGCTACCACACCAAGGGAATGGCCTTTAAGACAGTATATATGTCTAAGGATAGGAGGTCTCATCACGAGCCAGCTTGTTCACTTTGTCCTGCCCTAGTGAATGGCATTGTGGTTATTTGGTCACCATGCTAGTGCAATGGTCTCTTTGCATAAGTATATACGCAATGATAACAAAAAGTCATAAGTTGAGGATACTGGCTCATTTTTGGGTTTAAGTGGCAACCTTATCGAGGCTATAGATGCCTGCTAGCAGTAGTGGCTCTACCCATGGTATTGGAGTATTACTTTAAATTGTCAATAACTTAGTATGCTAGTACTTCCAATACGATTAATTCAAAAGGAGAAACTACCATCGAATAGTATTTTTATTTCTAAAAACTAGCATAACTTTTGAAAATCTATATAATGAATCACTTCAGCTCATCCAATCAGTTGATGCGAGTAGTCATTATCCTTTTTGTACCATGTCAGATCTCACTTTATTAATCACAAAAGGTGAAATTAATGTTCATAATGAATATTTACATGCTTTATTCTATTTCCCGGTCATCTCTAACCGCTCATATGATTGTAATTACTCCGCTTTACTCCACCTATTGGACTCCACCACTCACATCATTCCGTATTAAACACAGTTGTTCGTACTTTTTTTTTTTTTTTTTTTCCGGTACTTCAAGGACAAGGACACCCTTTCTAATTGGAGGGGGAAGGTTATGCATTATAATGATTTGATAGGTTGTAATTATCCAACTCCACCATAACTCTTGATTGGACTGATTAATTAAGTATTACATTTATAAAAAGTTTTTTGATTACTTGATCATTTATTGGTGCATTTATAAAAACTTTATCTGATTAAAACTCTTGCATGTGACATATTCGTTGTTTTTCAAAGCTAAAGCCATTTGATGTTCAACATTAAAACCATATAATTAAGGACTGCATGCAGAATAGTGGAACTGTTACAAGAGCATAGCAAGCATAGGAGTCATTGTTGTTCGCAACAAGCCCACATTATTGCAAATAATAGAATAGGCTTGACCAATTCTTGAATGCGTAGGGTGTATATAGTACATCGTAAGGTTGCAAGGATTTCATAGTGATGTTGGATTGGAATTTTTGCTGAATTTATAGGATGACACAAAAATATGAAAGGAAAAGCTATAATAGTTTCTGAAGCAATCATAACTAAAATCTCTGGACTCTCAATGGAAGAGATAAAGTGGACTAAGAAGCATGTATAACTACAGGAAGCTATTCAAGTATTCATAGAGTTAGGTAAAGAACTTATATGCAAAGGAAAGGGTATTCAGCCTATGTCCTCGAAGGAGGCATGGTGAGAATTGGAAACAATTGTTCAGAAATATATGACTTGTGACAGTGAAAAACATGTGGTACAGCATAGACACCTTAAGTTGTTAGCAATACTTAGGCAGACAATTGTAGCTAACTTTCCATTCTTTTTAAATTCTATACTGCATGATGTTGTTAGTTGAGTTAGAAAAGCAAAGAGCCCGTAGGCTACAATTAGCCATCATGGTATAATTAAAATCATAGTCACCCGAGAGCTAGCATAGCATCAATTAACCTAGGAAAATTATGTGAATCTAGTTGTACCTTCATTGGAAGAAAACCTAGGAAATGCACAGGCAGAAGCAAGGGTTGACCAAATTTTAGAGAACATTGATGAATCAGATAATGAATGGAAAACCTTAGGGGTGGCAGTCTTAGGAAGGGCATGAAAAAGGAAAACCTCTGCTTCAGCTTCTAATCCTACGAAGAGAAGATGTTCTGAGAGGATAAGGGCACAATAGAACATTTTAGAGGAAGCAAAGGAAGAATGGTCGTCTTATACACCCCCTGAAAGCCCATAGATTTTTTTTCCACAAGGAGATAAATAAGAGTTTGCGTTATTTTTGGAAAAATTAGGGACACTCTTCGAAGAAGAAACTCAGTCTATACATTTACAGGATCAGGACCATACCCCTAGCCAGTATGCCTTTGCCGATAATTTTGGTCATACAGAAACTATACCATCCTCTAGAAACATGGAGGGAAGTCAAATTCAACACCCACAAGACCAAGACTATGTCCCTAGCCAAATTACCTCTCCCGAGGGCTCTGACCATATAGAAATTTTACCATATTCTAGGGATAGGGAGGAGTCCTAGGAGCAAGGGGAACAAATTTCCTCTATAGGAAGAAGTTCTAAGTTGGATGCTCATATAGAAAGAAGTCGTGAGTTAGAAACTCAATCAGGAGGTAATGTTTTATTGGAGCGAGACCCTAGTGAAGATATAACCCCCTGTTCGCCTAAAACAAATGCGAATGTTTCTCCTCCAATTAAACATCCCACTGAGTAGGAAAGGGAAGAAGATAATGCAAGGATGAATTTATTGAGCAAGGAGAATAAGAAATTAAGGGAAAATATCAAACACTTGAGGAAGTGGTCGAAAGAAGCAAGCAAGGCCCGCAAGAATAAAAAAGAATCGAAAGTGATTGGTTCTCAAAGTGAAAACATCCTTTAGAATACTGAAACACAGAAAAAAGACACCCTTGTAGATTCAACTGGAGTCCAAACTGAAATACATCATACTGAAAATGTCGGAACCCAGATTGAAGACACTTCTACTTGTTCGACAGAGACTTAGAAATATTTCTCTCTAGACTCGAGGGATGTTGCGGTTCAAGCAGATTTTTTTTGAAAATTTTCAAACAATTGATACAACAGAAGCAGTTGCTCAGACCGATTTAGTGGTAACCTATTATATAGTCGTTCAAATTGAGGATACACCTTTCTACAACCCTTTGGTAAGGGAGACTATCATTCAAATGTTACAGAAAGAAATAGCAAAACTACAACATACTCTGGCACAATATCAAAGAGAAGTAGTACCCGTGTAGACTCATAAGGATTTATTAAAGAAGTTTGATGAGTTGACTGCAACAGAGGATGAAAATTATGCTAGTCTCAAATCTGAGCAAAAGAAAGTAAAGAAAGCACAGAATCAGCTTTAGAAGGCTATAAAGAAAATTAAAATGATTTACTCCATTTATTCATATGCCTTGTCTTGTAGGTCACTTGCTAACAATTATGCGTTGTTTTTGCTCGAAAAGTATTTGTTGTTAAAGGTCAAAGCTATCAGGGTCGGTAAGCTAGTGGAATTTAAATCAACCTCGGACTTTATCTAATGCTGCAAAGAGCAGAATGAAAAGGTGAAGCATATTCTCTATGAAGTATACTTACACAACTCCTTTTTGGAAGATGAAAGGGATGCTAAACCCATCCCCTTCATCAGAGATGTTCAATTTCAAGTTTTCATTTCTTTTTCTTGTAATTAGATTAAGTGGGCTAAGGCATATAACCTTTTCCAGGAAATGGAGCATGAATTAGATCTACGGGTTTAGGGAGAACATACAAAACCCGCACAGCTTTTTGTACAACAGAAATGCTTTATGGAACAACCAAATGTTGTGGCCTCTCTAGGTCCACTCCATAAGGATATTGTAAAATCCGGGGTGGAATATTTCTAGGATATTAAAGAAGAGGCCTTACTTGCTGCAAAACAAAGATGGATGGCTTCTTCCAACACCAACAAGAGTAGAGAGTCATTTGGATACAAAAAGTTCAAAGTCCTTGTTGCTCGTTTGGTTAAGTTCAACAATCTTATCTTATGCATGGGCCCTACATGGATAGGTTGCCAATATAGAAGCCCTATTATTTGGTATCCACTTGATGGGTACCATTTTGGCTACGAGTTGGAAGAATTCCAAGAAGGTCGAGCATTTGCAATACTTAAAAAGAAAAATGGCTTTCGGGTATATCTAGAAGAGACCTATCTTGTTTTCCTTAACACAATTACATGTTAGACATCTTCTTGCATGAGGGCATGCAAAAAGGTAAGTAGGGGAGTATCTTGGGTCACAAAAAAGGTATGTTTGTACCCTTATATTGCTTAATGAATCACTCTCTTTTATATATTTGTCTTCATTCTTGCAAAGGATTTGGAAAAAAGAGTGTGAAAGTTAGGTAAATTCAATCATCAAACAGATTGTATGTTTTTAGCATGAAAAGACTAACTTTTGCTTGATTTTATGCATAGGAAGTTGGAATTGGACAATTGTTGTTCAATTGATAGGAGGACAAGCGCCAAATCAGGAAAGGACCATTCCGTGGTTGTACGAGCTAGCAAAAGATATGAACAAAAATGCTAATTTGGCAAAACAGAAATTTGATCATTTAACCGTCAAATCCCAAGGATCTCTCGATCCTCAGGATTCAATTTTTTCCATTAGTTTTCCAATAGGATATATGACATCGATGGGTGAAAAGGATCAGGGACTTTTGACTCTAGTTCGTTTTTGTATCTTTGTATCGAACAAGAGAAAATTTTGACATTACAGTAACTCTATACTTTTATTATTTCAATTAATGAGCAATATAGAGATATTTTCGTAATCACATTCTGAACTTTATCAACAGTGACTTCTGGATGCTTTGGGCTTGGTCACTAGAAGATTTTTTGCTCCTTTGTGTTATAACTATTTCCTTATTTCCTACAATTCTTTATTATTGTTCTTTCCTTGAATTAGGTTATTCTTTATACCTATATTTGAGATAGATCTTTAATGTTGTTGCTTTGATGTTGTTCCTTTAATGAATTACATTAAATAATCTGAGTGTTATGATTGATTGATTATTTTCTGATTCATGTTCAATATTAGATAGTGATTCCTTCCATTTACGAGGTTAGATAGTATTCTATTAGATATAAGTTCCTTTAATGCATCAACTTGAAATTCATTTCCTTTATAGAACAGTTACGATTGGATTCAGATTTATGGTTTGAATTGTATTTTTATTGAAGTTCGAGAATTAGGAGTTTGTTAATACATTCTTGCAATGACTTGATGAAACATTAGACTCATTTGGTTACATAACAAGCTCTAACCTCTATTGCACAGATAGTGATGACATCCTTGAAATAAATAGACAAATCCCAGATTGATAAGGTAATGAAGGAATTAAGAGTGATTTTAACAGTCATCTTAGTGCACCAACAAAAGGAATCAGAATTTTATGATTTCATAATGTTTCTTTTAAATAGAGTTATGATGTGTTGTGGCTCTGAATTTTCACTATGGTGCAATGTTACGAGATAGAAAGGATTTGACACCACAATATAGTGAGTCTGGAGGATGAGCAGGTCAGCAACTATCAATTTTTTCTAGTCATAAGTTAGTGTAGAGAACCTCCAACACCACCACACCAAGTCGTGACCTAGTCCAGAAAGAGGGAATTCAAGCAGTCTAAGGGAGAAAGTGATAAGAGAAATGGAAGATAATCATGGTAAGAATATCATGACAAAGGTGTGGCCAGATCATCAACCCACTACTAATCCAAATAATGGAGCCTGAGTCCACCTTAGGAGATCATAGGAATCAACATCGAAGATATTTTGATGTGTCAATTATGACACCTCATGCTTTTCATGTTTTTTTAATTTCACATTTTCAAGAAAAGAATCAAGTGTGTTAGGTAATCAATAGGACAAATACACCATTTTCATTCTCAGATAGATGGTAGTTCAGATATTTGTAGCATTTTGGGATATTTTGCAACTGTTGTTTGAGTCCTCTCTCCCTATAAAAGGGAAGAGGAACTCAGTATTAAATGTTCCCATTTATGTTTCAGAGGTTCCTAATTCTGTATTAGGAGGTTCCCAATTCTGTTTTAAGAGAGAGGTTCCATTTTTTCTATTTACCCATTCCATGAGGCTATAATTGTTATTTTTTCCAAAATTTCACTAGTTTGGACCTGTGACATGTATTACATTCCTAAAGATTAATGAATAAGTATTTGGAAATTCCAAGCATTGTAATATGTAATATGCATTCTTCCTCTATGTGTCACTTCATGTATGTTTTTCTTCATCAGAAATTGTGTAAATAGTAGTTGTTGGTTTTACTCGTATGTCACAAATGTATCTATGTTATATTGTAGTAGATTGTCCCTATGAAACTGTAGATTTATCTATGCTATGTATTAGCAGACGATACCTGTGAGATTGCATATTTTCTTATGTTATGATATAGTAAAAAATACATGTGATGTGTTGATTAGGAGGCCTTAAAATGCACTCCACAATTCCTTCACTTTGTTTGCTTTGTTATTCCATGACTCTACTTGGATTTACTGCCTAGTATTATGGGTTTGTCAACCCTTTACACTGATTTCATTCTCTATATTTCTCATTCCCATGTTTACTGCAATGACAAATTTAAGCGACATTCTCCGTGCGTCAGCCACTAGACCTAAACATTTATTCTTGGGAATGATATGTTGTTTATGCACATATTGAATTTGCCTCTGAGAAAGGTAATAGAACCAAAATTTAAAACATTTCAAATTTCTCTCTTGAGTTTCACTGATTTATCTTCAAGAGATACTAATATATCTTAGGGACTGACCTCTCCTTAACCCCTAGGGTTGTCTCTAGGAGATACAACATCTTCTGGCACCGTTGTCGGGGAATGAATCATAATATTTTTCACTGGGTACAACATTTTTACATTCCTTCTATCAGGAGAGCGAAGTAAGTATGGGTTGAAGATATCTCACCTTGGTAACTCCACTATTTAAATATGGTTTTTTTATCATCTTAGCTTTAAAAAGGCCTCATACTAGCTCTGACACTTCTCAGTAGAAAACCGCCCCTATATTTAACCCTAAAAAAATCATATCCAAAAAGGTTTGGAAATAGAGGACCCCTATTACGCCAGATCATCTAACCTCTTTCCCTAAAGTGTTGACTTATAGCTCTCAGAAGGATGATATAAATTACTCTAAGTCATCTTTCAAAGCCTTTGAATATTCAAAAGAATGTATCCAACTATTTAGCTCCTTTTATTCTAAATTTAAATCTAAAGAAGATTTTTTTAGTTCACCTCCTCTCACATTCCCTACCTTCCTAGAAACTAAAGAAGAAAAAATGCTCTCATAACGAGTCTGACTCAAAGAATTACTAGCACTCCAACTCAACTCCATATATCCATAATCCATATAGCTCCTCATTTCGTCCCTTTGGTAAATATTCTACCACCTCCATTACAAAACATGGTTATCCCTACTTTTCTACTTAATAAATATGCTCCACTCAACTTTCCATAACCTATGAATGGGATGCCATAAGATTACCTTAAATACCTGCCAAGGTTCACTCTAGAGGAAGATATTTCAACCCAAAAAACACATATATATTTTCTATGATTTTTTTGAGAATTCGAATGTGGAACATGTGGATATATTCCTAAGACTCTTTGTTTAGTATTTGGAAGGATAGGCTAGGAAATGGTTCAAGATCATACCTAATGCTTCTATTAATAATTGGGAGGAGATGGAGAAAACTTTGATACAAAAATAGGGTGAGAAGAGGGACCATGGGTATATCTTAACAAATTTTAATGGAATGAAGGAAAATCATAATGAATATGTCTTAGAATTTATAAGGAGATTTAACAAATTATATAATAGTATTCTTGTTGAAATTAAACCCCTACAGGCTATTGCTAAAGTGGTTTTTGTTGGAGCCTTTGAACTAGAGTTTGGGTTCACCCTTAGAGAAAGATATTCTCATACTCTAGACTAAATCTGTTGGCATTATTGCACAGGTTTGGCAGGTTTGATGTTTTGGCTTTGGTGTTGTCCTTGATGGAAACCCACCTTGGTGACAGATCACAGTTCAGGCACTCAGAAAGAAGAAAAAGACATATACGCAGGTTCACTTTGACGAAGCCATGTATACACGCGGGTTAGACGTAACAAAGGCCGTATATGTTGAAGAACATGCTTTTGGACCATGGTAGTTAGTCCTTGGGATTTGAACCTATGGTTTTGGACCATGACATCTCGTGAGATGTGTTGATCCCTAGTATTGGGTCCATGGTATTGGTTTATTATGGTTTTGGACCGTGGTATTGTGGAAGGACTAAGACTATAAAAGGGGAAGGAGATCATGTGGCAAATGATTATATGAATTATTATTGAATATCTGATAAAGTAGTAGATCTGGAATACTGGTAATTGGGTTATGGTGCAGATCTGTATTTGAATAAAGGAGGAACCTGAGTGCAAAGAGAAGGATAAGTTCTATTGATGGGTCATAGTCTTTAAGCTTGAATGGTAGTATCTTTATATGATTTTCATCTGTTATATGTGGCGCTCTATAACACTGATAATCTGGGTTAATTTTTGTTTGAATATCTGAAAGTGCGAATTATCCTTTATAGATCTGTACGCAGGTTCAGTGAAGCGAAGGCGCGTATACACGTTGGTTCAGTGAATGAAAACGGCGTATACGCAGGTTGTTCCAAACATAGAAGCCTATGCACACATGTTGCAGCTATCAGAGAGGTATCTACTTGATTCAGATCTAATTGGTGGAAAGGAGATTGGTTGATGGAGAAATTATTGATGATTGATTGATGTTCATGGATCCAGTTTGAAAATTTATGAAAAGTGGTCCTTGGAAGAAAGAGAAGGTTGTAGCCTTTTGTAGGCCAACACCTACGTACTAGTATCTTGGCTAGTACAAGAGCTAAAGGGGGTTGTAGCTCCCTTCCAGGAGAAGCGGTTGAACAAGAGAGGGTTGTAGCTCTCTGTAGGTTGCAGCCTGCGTACTGGTAAAGGACTGCACTAGTACATTGTAAAAGAAGTTTCTAATTTAAAAGAAGATAGAGACGAATTGCAGCAGGTGGTTTTCACCCACATTGGGTTTCCACCTTATATCTTGTGTTCTTGTGTGTGACTGTATTTCTGCTCTGTTTTACTACTTCTGTTTATTGGTTATCTGATTCTAAAACACAGATTAACAATCATTATCAGAAAGATAAAGTAAATTAAAAGTTTGCTTTGTATACGCGGGTTTCATTCTGCATAGTTGCGTATATACGCGGGTTTAATTAACTGAAGTAGCATATATCATTTTATTTTGAAAAAGGAATATTTGATTTGATAATACTGATTCACCCCCCTCTCAGTATTATTTCCAACAATTGGTATCAGAGCAGGTCCTTCAGAAGGAGCTTGATCGCTTGAAGGAACATCTTTCGTCATGATCAACTATGAGAGGGAAGCATCAATCAGGCCACTGATTTTTGATGGGACAAACTTCGTATATTGGAAGGTAAGAGTTACTACCTATCTTCAATCTCTTGGTACATAAGTCTGGGATATCATAGATTCAGGGTATACGTTTCCATCAACAACTCCTACAGATCCGGCTGAGAAGAAGAAATATGAAACAAATGCAAAGGCGGTCAATACTCTATTAGGATGTCTATCTCAATCAGAATTTGTCAAGGTTATGCAGTATAAATCTGCAAAAGAAATATGGGACAAGGTTGTACTAAGCTATGAAGGAGATGATCAGGTAAAACAAGCAAAACTTCAAACCCTCAGAATTCAGTATGAAAATCTCAAAATGCATAATGATGAAAGTGTGGCTAATTATTTCCTTCGTGTGGATGAGATTGTTAATTGTATGAAAAACTTGGGTGAAGAAATAAAAGAGGCTGTTGTGGTTGAAAAAGTTCTAAGATCTTTGTCCCCTAGGTTTGAATCTAAAGTTTCTCCAATAGAAGAAAAGGAGAATCTACGAAACCTTACAATGTCACAGCTTCACGAGATTCTAATCGCTTATGAAGTGAGGAAAGGAGGGCCATCAGACAGGAGAGAAGTGGATTTGAAGGCTTCAGGCAAAGGAGACTACTATGAGTTAGGACATGCGTCAGAAGAGGAAGAAGAATCAAATTTTGTCAAAAACCTTCAACGGGGTACTAGAAGATTCAGAGGTAAGTTACCTTTCAAATGCTTTGCTTGTGGGAGAGTCGGTCACTATGCTGCCAAATGTCCTCATAAGGATAAAACTGACAAAGGAAAGGAACCTGTTAGATGGAAGAAGAAACAGAATGTAACTAAGAAAAGTTACTACACTCATGAAGATAGTGATGGTCTTTCAAATAGTGATGAAGATGAACGAGGTATCAACTATAAACTTTTAATGGCCTTTGAAGATGATGATTACATGGATGCTATAGATGTGGATGGCTTTTATGAAGAGATTTCTAGACTCAAAACAAGTTTAGAAGAAAATAATATGATCATTGATACTCTGCAATTCCAACTTGATGAAAAAGAAAAATTTCTTGAGAAATTAGAATGTGAAATTGTTGGCCTTAGAAGAGAAATTGAGAAAACAAAGGCTCTTAATCTTAAATTTGTTAAAGAATATGAAACTCTGGATGAGATTATCAATGTACAACATTCTCCACTAATCAAGACTGGTCTAGGGTATAATGGAGAAGCATCTCAAGCATCCACCTCAAAGAGTTATCTCGATGCAGAAAGGGGGAATGAGCAAAAGCCAAATGGAGATCACCAGGTAAAACAGGGACGAATTAAATCAAGGATAAAAAAAGACTACCAGGTAAATCAGGGGCAATCCACCTTAAGAATGAACAAAAGCTACAACTAGCCACAGGTAAAATCTTCTCAATTTGCCTCAAGAATGGATGACAATAGAAACTACAATCATTTGGCAGGTAGATTTGATAATCGGCAGGAGTTCTTCAATGGCCAATGTTTCTCTTGCCATAACTTTGGCCACAAAGCAGCTCAATGTGTTGCCTATAAGACAATCATGACTAAAGAAGCTCAAAAACAAAGAAGAAAAAAAGGACCTATAACAACTTTTTAGCCCTTGAAAATGGAATTGAATGTTCTATTTGTAATAACTTTGGTCATGAAGATTTTGAATGTAGGAGTAGGTTTTGGAAGACAACTCAGAAGGAACAAACCTCAAGTGCCAGAACATGGAGAATGAAGGAACCACAACCAGAAAGATGTGGGATAGCTTTATATGCAGAAGGTCAAGAATCAATGGTACATTGACAGTGGATGTTCAAAGCATATGACAGGTGATAAAGAAAAACTTGAATCATATAGTGTTTTAGAAAAGGGAAAGAAAGTTTCTTTTGGAAATGATACCCCTACAGTCATAAAAGGAAAAGGCACCACTCAATTGAAAGAAAATGTCAAAGATAGAAATGTTTTGTATGTTGATGGCTTGAAGCATAATCTATTGAGTGTCAGTCAGATGTGCGATAATGGAACCGAGGTAATATTTCGATCAGATGGGTGTAGTGTTCGTGATCTCGATACAAGAAGAACAATGATCAAAGGCAGAAGAACTCCAAATAATTTATACATATTTGAATAAGGACAACAATAATGTTATTTCAGTAAGGATGATGAACACTGGTTATGGCACCGGAGGTTGGGGCATCTAAGCTTCTCCCAAATAAGGAAAGCAAGCAAGTACCAGGCAGTTCGTGGTCTTCCAGATATCAAAATTCCAGACAACACTATATGAAAATCATGTCAGTTTGGTAAACAAACCAGAACTAACTTCCCTGAGAATGAAGGTTCAGCTAGCAAGCCTCTTGAGCTAGTCCATACAGATGTATGTGGTCCATTTAGGACAAGGTCTCCTCGAGGAGAAGAATACTTTATATTATTCATTGATGACTTCTCCAGGATGGTTTGGTTAGGACTTATGAAGCACAAAGATGAAGCATTCGAAAAATTCAAACCTTTCAAAGCATTGGCTGAAAATGAATCAGATCACAAAATTAAGTGCCTCAGGTCTGACAGAGGTGAGGAGTTTACCTCAAATCAATTCTTCGATTTCTGTGAAGAACATGGAATAAGAAGGGAATTCTCTACAGCTAGGACTCCTCAGCAAAATGGAGTGGTAGAAAGGATGAACAGAACGGTTCAACAAATGGCTCGTGCAATGCTTGATGAGTCTGGAACTCTCGCAACCTTCTGGGGTGAGCTCTGGTATGGTGAGACTCCTTCGATAAAGCATTTCAAAATTTTTGGAAGCAAATGCTATATTAAGAATAATGATGAACAGCTTGGCAAACTTGAACCTAGAGCAGATGAAGGCATTCTCCTTCGTTATTCTCCCCACAACGAATCATATAAGTGTTACAATAAAAGACTTGGAAGAATTGTTGACAGCATTGATATAGTGGTTGATGAAAAAGGATACATTCCTAGGCAAGTAAATTATGAAGATTTCAAAGACGATGAGGACTATCCATCAACATCAAATCAGATTCATGATGAAGAAGAAACCCATGAGGAGCCAGAGGAATAGATAAGGATAGAAGAAAAGACTCCTTCTAGGTATGTTCAAAAGAATCATCCAGAATCACAAATTTTGGGGCAAAAGGAGGCAGGCATACAAACAAGAAGAACAATTGCAGAAGCTTCAAGCTATTTGGCATTACTCTCCTCCACTGATTCACAAAATGTAAGAGAGGCATGCAAAGATGAATGCTGGGTCAAGGAAATGGATGAAGAAATTGAGCAGATAAAAAAGAATAACACTTGGGAATTCATTCCTGGACCAAAATATAAGAATGTCATAGGGACAAAATGGATCTTCAAAAACAAGTTGAATGAAAATGGGGAAGTAATTAGAAACAAGGCCAGACTTGTTTGTAAAGGGTATGCTCAACAAGAAGGAATAGACTTTGAAGAAACCTTTGCTCCCATTGCTAGACTTGAGGCCATTCGAATGCTCCTTGCTCTCTCAAGTTTTCAGAAGTTCAAAGCATTTCAAATGGACGTGAAATCAACCTTTCTGAATGGAGACTTAGAAGAAGAAGTGTACATTGAGCAACTAGATGGCTTCATTCTTGGGAATGATCCAAATCTTGTATGCAGACTAAAAAAGGCTCTTTATGGTCTTAAACAGGCTCCAAGGGCTTGGTACTATCGTTTGGACAAATATCTTCATCAACAAGGATTTTCGAAAGGATAAGAAGATAGAAATATTTATATAAAAATTGAAAATGAAAAATTGCTAATACTTGTTGTGTATGTAGATGATATTATCTTTGGCAGCAATGAAGAAGCTATGAGTCAAAGCTTTGCCTTAGTGATGCAGAAAGAATTCCAAATGTCTTTGCTTGGAGAACTGACATACTTTCTTGGATTGCAAATCCAACAAAATGAAGGCGGTATCTTCTTGTCTCAAACCAAGTACCTCAAGCAGATTCTGGAGAAGTATGGCATGGAAGATTCGAAACCAGTATGTACCCCTATGGTTACAGGATGCAGTCTCAGTGCAAATGATGAATCAACAACAGTGCATCAACCAACCTATAGATCCATGATTGGAAGCCTACTTTATTTGACAGGTACCTGACCAGACATCATGCATGCAGTGGGAATAGTTGGAAGATTTCAGGCAAATCCTAAGGATACTCATCTTTAAGCAGTAAAGAGAGTTTTCAAGTATCTTCAAGGAACTCAAAACTATGGCTTATGGTATCCTAGAGATACAAATCTCACTCTTCATGCTTATATAGATGCAAATTGGGCTGGAAGCGTGGATGATAGAAAGAGCACAAGTGGTGGTGCATTCTTTATGGGTTCTAGATTAGTATCTTGGTTCAGCAAGAAACAGAGTTTGATTGCCTTATCTACAGCTGAAGCGGAATATGTGGTAGCTGCATCTTGCTACACTCAACTCCTTTGGATGATGAAAACCTTGCAGGATTTTCAGATCACTTGTACTACACCTATCTCCATCTTATGTGATAATACAAGTGCAAGCAGCATTTCAAAGAACCCAGTCATGCATTCAAAGACCAAGCACATACTGATCAAGTATTGCTTTCTCTGGGAACAAGTGTTGGAACAAAAGGTTAAATTGGAGTATGTTCCTTCTAAGGAACAAGTTGCTGATATTCTTACAAAACCACTGCCCAGGGAAACTTTTGAATATCTCAGATAGAAACTTGGAGTAGTTGATGCATCATCTTTCTATTAAATCTTGTTAGTTTCAGAGAAAAATGGATGTATGCATGTTGCCTGAGGAGGATCTGGTACATATGCCAGTTTTTGCAGATAAAGTCGTGTATACGGAGGCTTGATGGATATGAGAAGGGACAGGCTCTGGTTGAAAATTGTCTGATATGGGTCTGACAGAGACCATCTGGCACTGGTTCAGGGGGAGCAGGTAAACTTCTAATGATGCATTGTTGGCATTATCTTAGAAGCTTTTGGTTCTATTTTCACAGCTGTTGTTGGTTTATCGTGGAACAGAGGCAGGGGGAGAACAAAAGGAAATCTTGGTTACTGATCTAAGTGGTGTTTGACAGTTGCTGCTGCTATCAGTTATTGGTGACTTTCATAAGTCTTGCTATACATATTTCGTCTCTATGTCATGTATCTCTGTTATGGTGTCAAGGTTATGTAACAGCCTATTTTGGTTTCCCCACTATGCGTGGATGAAGATGTAATGTACTTGGTTGTCATATGTAATTTTCTAATGTATCCCCACTTGGTTGGGTGGATGATCCCCACGTGTTTGTGTGATGGATGTATGTATTGAGTCTTTTGATGATAGGAAGGTCTTTTATGATGTATATGTCATGGTTCTTCTTGAAGAATATCTTTTGCAGATCTTGCATACAGTCACGGGGAGCATGGTCAGCACATCAGGGCAGATATTTCAGCATGCACTCAGGGGGAGTACAACCCTTTGCCCTTGATGACAAAGGGGGAGAATGATCTTGAGAATCTTGGGGTTGCCATCAAGTCCAAAGGGGGAGATTGTTGGCATTATTGCACAGGTTTGGAAGGTTTGATGTTTTGGCTCTAGTGTTGTCCTTGATGGCAACCCACCTTGGTGACAGATCACAGTCAGGCACTCAGAAAGAAGGAAAAGACATATACGCAGGTTCACTTTGACGAAGCCACGTATACACGTGAGTTAGACGTAAAAAAGGTGCGTATATGTTGGAGAACTTGCTTTTGGACCATGGTAGTTAGTCCTTGGGATTTGAACCTATGGTTTTGGACCATGACGTCTCGTCAGATGTGTTGATCCCTAGTATTGGGTCCATGGTATTGGTTTATTATGGTTTTGGACCGTGGTATTGTGGAAGGCCTAAGACTATAAAAGAGGAAGGAGATCATGTGGCAAATGATTATCTTAATTATTATTGAATATCTGATAAAGTAGTAGATCTGGAATATTGGTAATTGGGTTATGGTGCAAATCTGTATCTGAATAAAGGAGGAACCTGAGCACAAAGAGAAGGATAATTTCTATTGATGGGTCATAGTCTTTAAGCTTGAATGATAGTATCTTTGTATGATTTTCGTCAGTTCTATAACACTGATAATCTGGGTTAATTGGTGTTTGAATATCTAAAAGTGCGAATTATCCTTTATAGATCTGTACGTAGGTTCAGTGAAGCGAAGGCACGTATACACACTGGTTCAGTGAATGAAAACGGCGTATACGCAGGTTGTTCCAAACACAAAAGCGTATGCACGCACGTTGCAGCTATTAGAGAAGTATCTACTTGATTTAGATCTAATTGGTGGAAAGGAGATTGGTTGATGGAGAAATTCTTGATGATTGATTGATGTTCATGGATCCAGTTTGAAAATTTATGAAATGTGGTCCTTGGAAGAAAGAGAAGGTTGTAGCCTTCTGTAGGCCAGCACCTACGTACTAGTATCTTGGCTAGTACAAGAGATAAAGGGGTTGTAGCTCCCTTCCAGGAGAAGCTGGAGAACGAGAGAGGGTTGTAGCTCTCTGTAGGTTGTAGCCTGCATACTGGTAAAGGATTGCACCAGTACATTGTAAAAGAATTTTCTAATTTAAAAGAAGAAAGAGACGAATTGCGGCAGGTGGTTTTCACCCACATTGGGTTTCCACCTTATATCTTGTGTTCTTGTGTATGATTGTCTTTCTGCTCTATTTTACTGCTTCTGGTTACTGGTTATTTGATTCTGAAACAAAGATTAACAATCATCATCAGAAAGATAAAGTAAGTTAAAATTTTGCTTTGTATACGCGGGTTTCCTTCTGCATAGTTGCATATATACGCAGGTTTAATTAACTGAAGTAGCGTATCATTTGATTTTGAAAAAGGACTATTTGACCTGATAATACTGATTCACCCCCCCTCTCAGTATTATTTCCAATAAAATCCAAACAGATGCCCTTGAAGTTGAACAAAATTTCACCTCCACAGGAAAGTGGAAAGGGAATTTTGAAAAGGGTGACAGGAGGAGAGCAAAGGAATAATCCAGTACTTTAGGCCATGTAAAGGAAACTCAAGAACAAAAGTTAGAGGAGATGAACAAGATGATAAGGAATTTGTCTAATAAATTGGAAAAACTGGAGTTGGAGAATGAAAACCCTCCTCAACAAATTTATCCAACTCCTAACACAAATTTTAACCGTGATATAGGAGGTCGCCCTTGCAACTCTTGTAAAGGGAGAGAAAGGATCAATAGGATCGTATCCAACCTCCTTTGTATTTAGAATAGGGCCTAAGGATATGGTCAAAGAAACTATAAAAGTTCAAGAAAATAAGTTATCCTCTCTCTCAGAGGAAGAAAATGAAGTAGAAGCGCTTGAAGAAGAAGGGGATGATATGGATGGCCCACTAGATGATGATGAGATAACAAATTATTGCAAAAATTTTGTTGACTTCATACAAGCCTAGTTGCATAGGGAATATGGTCTCAAATCATCTAGAAAAAGGTCCAAGGGGAAAGATCAGAACTAAGAAAATCTTCATCTGAGTTCCGCTAAGACAACAGATAAAGGGAATAAACCAATCAACCTTGTCTCACCAACGAAAAAGGAATCTTCCAATCTTATTCCAAATGAGTCTATACCCTCGAAAATAGAGAAATTCCCCCATCGATAAATCCAATATTAATGAGAACAAAGAACCTATCGATTCTGCTAGAATTGATAAGAATCCCTCTGCCTTAAAGCCTTTAAAAATAATTGGAAAAAGTCAAAATATTTGTCCCTTTGAATGAATTATTAAAACAACCCATTTATAAATCTAAAGTGTCTCATTTGATAAGTTCACCTAGCACTACCCCCCTACAGGATAGCCTTAACATGTAAGGAGATAGGCCTATGTTTGTGTTTTCACCTGATGTGGAGGAGCATGACCCTTCCACTCCTCCATGCTATGTTAGGTTGGTAATTCATGACCTGCTACTACATAATTGTATGATTGACTTCGGATCATCTCATAACTTAATGCCATTATCGGTGATGGAACAGTTGGGACTGCAGATAACAAAAACATACATATATATATATACTCCTTTGATTCTAAAAGAGTAAAGTTCTTGGGTATGATCAAGGATCTAGTGGTCATTTTGGCTCAAATCCCAATAAAGAGTGTAATGGACATTGTAGTTACTGACATCCCTGTAATATTTTGTATGCTTTTTTCTAGGTCATGGGGAATGAAAATTGGGGTGTCCATTAAGCTAGATCTAACTTATGCTACCATTCTTGTGTTTGGTGTAGAAGAGTGCCAATTATACAGGGAACGTACATTTGTGAAGGTAGTTACAAAGGTAGATTGTTCCAACAATTCTCTTGTGTATCGTAAGGAGAACGATTTTTCTTCTCTATTGTTAGAAGAGGATGATCAAATAATGGGAGACACCTAGGTGGAATGTATAGCTTAGTTGAGTAATCAATCATTGGATCATGAAAAGGTATGGAGATTATATTTGTTTGTGCTTATTCTAGGAAAGGAAATGGGGCAGTTGTGTTATTGGTATCTCCGTAAGGTAGCTTGATCCCTCCCTCTTTCAAGATGGACTTTGAGGTAACAAAAAATGTTGTTGAATAGGAAGCTTTGTTGTTGGGGCTACAAGCCACTAAAAGCCTTAGCATCGGATGCTTGATTTTTCTTTGGAATTTAGATCTAGTGGTGAAGAAAATAAAAAATCAATTCGAAACAAAACATCTAAGATTGAATTTCTAGAGTAACGACGTATGAGAGTTGGTTGAACAAATTCTATTAGCCTTCAATATTCAATTATTTCCTATAGAACTAAATCATATTATTGACTCTTTCGAAACTATTGCTAGTAATTTCAGACCCCCTCAAAACCCCTTGCTTAGATATGAATTTGAGGTTAGGTATAGGCCTTCAGTACCAAAAAATGTGAGGTACTGGCAAGGGTTTGAGGATGAAGAAGAGATCAAGTGCTTCATGGAGGTTGTTTGGGAATTCTCAAACTCAGTGATTGATTAGGAGGATAAAAAGTCAACAAGGGAACAACAAGTCAGTTGGAAAGGAACTATTGTTGGTCACAAGATCTTGCAACTAAAGGGAAATATCATCCCCATAGGTTTGGTTCCATTGGAAATGTTGTTAAACTAAAATGATGTGGCGTCTAAGTGAGTTGAACATGAGCTTGGGGAGGAGGTGGAGGACTGTAATATTGGCACTGAAGAAGATCCTAGAATCATCAAATTAGCTAAAGGAGTTTCTAGGGAATACAAACAAATATACCTTGAAATTTTCAAGGAGTCACACAGAATCCATATAGGAAGAAGATTAGGAACATTAATCCCACGTTAATTCCATCAATTGAAAAGGAGGTGAAGAAAATATTAAAGGCTAAGATTATTATGCCTTTGACGTACTCATATTAGGTAGAAAATGTAGTTCCTATCAGGAAGAAGAATGACGCTGTGTAGATTTCAGGAATCTAAATAAGGTGTCGCTGAAAGATAAGTACCCTTTGCCTAAAATGGATTATATTCTGCAGAAAGTGGTAGGGTCTTCCCGAATGTCCATCATGGATGGTTTCTCTAGATACATCCAATTCATTATACACCCTGGGGATCAAAAGAAAACAACTTTTACTAGACCATGGGGGACATTTATGTATGCCAGAATGTCTTTCTGCCTCATAAATGCTTGAGTTACTTTCCAAAGAGCGATGGATATGGTTGATGGGTCCCATTAATAGGTATATTTTGATGTTCATTATGTTATCCTCCAACCCTTATAATCGTCCTTTTCTCACATTAATTCTTATTTCTAGTGATAAAATTCTTAGCAAGAAGAGTTAAAGGTGTTTGTAATAGTATGTGGCCTAATGTGATTAAAAGAAAAATAAGCATATTTGAGGAATTTACTATGCAGGGGCTTGATGGAGACAACCAGGAGAGAATCTAGGGAGGCTTGTCCACCTCCTTAACTCTCTAACTCAACTTTAGATCACCAAATCCCCACTCACAAGATCGAATCCATTGATGGCCAAGTAAATCCAAGTGCAAGTGAAGCTCAAGGAGGACTCGATCCATAATTTTCAAGCTATTGAAGGGAACCACTCCTATTTTAAAGGGATCTACCATAAACTACCTTTTCTTTATTATAAATAAGCTAGCTAAAAGGCTCATTAGGACTCAAATTTTTTATTCATCTAAGAGTAGTTATTGAACCAAAGGCTTGACCTCGTTATTTTTAATTCACATGTGATGTTTGAGACTACAATTTTTTTCTAATGAGAAGTTTGTTATTGAGCTACATATGAGTTGGTCCTAGAGGGTTGAAACCCTTGGGTTTGGGCCCAACCCAGATGATTTAGTCCCTCTTTTGTATTTCTATAATATTCTTGTTCCCAAGCATTTCATGTCTTTCTTTTGTTGCAGTAGATGTTAATCTATAAATACTTGTGATTGGAGGCTTCCCTATCACCTCTCTTGTAGGAAGAGTGGTTGGAAGGATTTACAATCTCAGTCCAAAAACATTTCTTTATGATTTCTTGAAAATATATAGATGTTAGTTATCCTTTTTCATGATTACTTTGTGCAACTTAGGAGTTTGTTTAATGATTAGAGTAGTGTTGTGAAATAGAATAGATGTAAATCAAATTCAACTCATCTTTTCCATGACAAATTATCTCACTATGTTATTGGTTATTTGATGCATGCATTTGGCTAGTTGTATGGTTTTGATTGATATGTAGGGGTGGGAACGTCTTTTCATCTACATTTGGAATTCTCCATATCCTCCCTTTACCCTTCACACTTCTGTCAAACTCTGTTTCCATAGTCATTTTATTAGGCAATTAAGGACATCATGGGCATCTACCTTGGTGCAAGACAAACCTCTGAGAGGTCCTGGGATTTGATAAGAGGCTTCCCCAACCTTAATTCACTCCCTCATACCTTCATCCATCTTCTCCTGCCCTCAAATCACCACCTCCACCATAAAAAAGGCTCTTAGAACCCCTCCATTAGAAATACAAGACCTAACCCCTCCTGTAGAATATCTCTAGAATATCTATTGTCTCATCTCCTGATGATGGACTCACTTGGTAGTCCGAAACATTCAATTCATAAAACTCTATAACATGTCATTCCTCCTCTATTTAAATACAAGGCCTCCTGTAGCAATACAAGACCTCTTGTAACAACACGTGTAACAACATTTTCCTCCACCTGTTTTTCTCCCCACTTCAACCTTAGCTTGGTTAAGATGAATAATGACCCCCAACTTGTGATTTTATGGTTAAGAGAAGCTTTTAGACCACTCCAACCTCCTATTTTTCTCACTACAAAATAGAGTAGAATTAGTGCTTTTATTCACAAGCATTTTACAAGTTAGAATTTTTATTTTCAAGTTAATTTCAAGTAGATTAGTGATACATGCAACCAGGTTATTAGTTTTATAATATTTGTAGAATAGAGTAGCTTCACTTATGGAATCAGGCTAGCCATTTTCTTCTTATGTAATGTTAATTTGCATCTACAAGTTGAATGAATGGAATTTTCACTTTTATAGTTAAAATAAGTTCCATTAGGAGTTTTTACTATAGTTAAGTTGGAGGAATGGTCTCTAAACACCTTAATATGATGTCATGACTAATGGTGGCATGAGTAGAACCTATCCTACTATGCATACCACACTATGACCTATAAGTTTGTATGAACCCCGGGTTGATAATTTAAGTTGAGGAGCCTTTGGGAGTTGCAACACTCTTGGTGAAATACAAGGGAACTCCACTTTTTGGCATCATTGTTGGGAAGGTGTCTAAGTAGGTGTTTTTTATGCTTAAGCATTGTTTCTTTCTATTTTTCATCAGTCTTATTGCTTTGAAAATATATCTATCTCCTCTCTCTCTCTCTCTCTATAATAATATAATATATATATATATATATATATATAGAGAGAGAGAGAGAGAGAGAGAGAGAGAGAGAGAGAGAGAGAGAGATGTATGTGTGTATGTCTCGTAGGAGTAGGGATAACCAAGAAAAATTCTTACCAAAAACCCCCACACCCTCAAGCAGCCAACCTTCACTCTTCTTCAGTAGTTGTGAACTTCCCTCTCTGACTACAGGGGAGTTAAAAGGTGGTTAGAAGGCTCTCTATGTGATCCAACTGAAACTTTTGAAGAGCCTATTTGAGGAGAAGAACCTACCTCACCTACTCAAACTATGGATGAAAATTGGAACAATGATATCTTCCCTATCAGAGAAACTAATGGAGAGGCTAGAATGAAAAATATAATACCTACTTCCCTTCCACGTTTCCATGGCCTAACCTTAGAAGATCCTGACACCTTTATGTTTGATTTTTTTAATTTTTTTTTCTCTCTAGAACCTATGACTATGCCTCTGATGAGAAGAAGCTGAATTTGTTTCCTTCTACCCTCAAAGATGAAGCCTTGCATTGGTTTATGAGTCTACCTAGAGGTAACATCACTACCTTAGACAAAATATATAAAATATTCAATGATAAATACCAAGATTATTGTAGTTCCAAAGAAACAAGTGAGGAAATATTTAGAATGACCCTTCGACCTAATTAATATTTGGAGGACTATGAGGAGAGGTTTCAACTTAATTATAGGAGGGCCAACTGTATCCTTCATACTAAGTAACTCAAGCTAGTTATTCATGGAGGGATGAGGGAAGATGTAATGGAAACCCTCAACATGCTATCTGGAGGGGATATCTACCAATTTCCTTATGATGACATCAAAAATGTATTCAAGAATTCCTCTAGGGTTGTTGGGAAAAAGGGTAGGTCTAGCCAAAGCTTGATCAGTTCCTCTCCCTACACAAAATCCATCAAGCATGAAATAGGGAATATGTTGGAGGATTTCAAAAGTGAAATGTTGCATAACTTTTCCCTGTAAATAGATACTATGCAAATCAAAATAAAACAAGTGGAAGCCGAAAGGTCACTAGCTAATCTTTTCCCTAGATGTACTAAAATATATCCTAGGAAAGAATGCCCACTTAGTGTCATTGAAATCTACCTAGTATGTGAATAGAATCATGCAAGAGAAAAATTCTCCTATATTCCATACCTAAAGTTTGTATAGAAGGAAGGAGTAGAGAGTGTGTCAGAACAGTGGTGCTTCATTAACCAAAGGAGACCCCTAGGACCTCAGCCATATCAACAAGGCATGCAAGGTGCACATTATTCTCACTACAATCCAAATCAGAATGCACCTTTCCAACCTTGTTACCCTTCCAATTATCCAACATGGTCCACATCTCCTCCTTGGATTTATGCTCCTTCATATCCTCCTCATCTTATCAACCATCCTTTTTAGCCACATCCACCCCACTCTTCCCAATGGGGGAACCCCTCACAAGGGTTGAGGCCTCAAAGAAACCAACCTTCCACTTTACTGTCTCCACCCCAACCTCAACCATAACTAACTCATCAAAGCCCACCTAAGCAAACCTCAAATTTCTTCTTAACCCAATCTAAAGCCGAATAATATGCATGCACAACAAGTCTATAGTGCAGAGACATCCTATCCTGCTTGTGGAAATCCAAGAGATCAACCTTTAGTTTAGGAGGGTGCTCCAAGATAATCACCCACCTTCTCCACCTGAAGAGCTTGAACAAAGGAAGGAAGAGAGTGCCCATCAAATCAATACACCCAATATCCTGAAAGGTTGTTCTAACCTAACCAACACACCCCAGAAGAAGTTAGACTTCTTGGAGAATTGAAAATTTTTGTGTGTCAAGATACCCCTTCTCTACAGCATTAAAGATGTTCCCATCTACAACAAGCTTATTAAGGAAAAATGTTTCAAGATGTTTGGGACAAGAAGAAGCGATACCCCCACCATCAATGTTGTTGGACAACTATCTAACATGATGCTTGGGAGGGTGATATCCTCAAAATACCTAGACCCTAGCAACCTAGTATTGGATGTGCACATTGATGGCATTATGGTCCCTAATACCCTTATTGATCTTGGGGCTGCAATCAATGTGATGGCTAGGGAAACCATGTTGAAGCTTAATCTCCAAGGGGCTTTGAGAAATACAACCACAAATTTTCAGCTTGCAGACAGATCCACAGTAGCTCCTAAGGGAATTATTGAGGATTTCATGGTCTCCATTGACTCCTAGGAGTACCCTACCAACTTCCTAGTCCTCTAGCCCAAAACCAAGTTTAATGGATATCCTCTCATCTTAGGAATAACTTGGTTTTCCACCATTGATGCCTACATTAGTTGTAGGGTTGGTAGCATGACTATCAAGAATGGACATTTATTAAAACAACTTTTGTTGTATCCTCCTGCTCAGCCTTCTATTGAACATGATTTACCCATATGGTTAGAGGATGATGAAGAAGATGAATTGTATCACACAACCCTTACCTAGTATGTACTCTAGATATTGTTACAGGAGGGGGACAACTTGGTGAAGATTACCATATTGAACATATCTTATAGAACCATCCTCCCACGACCATACTAGTTGAGGAATTTGTGAAAGAATCTGAGAGTAGTCCTTCGACTGACTTGTGCTTTGTTGACTATAGCTTAGAACGTTTCAATATTGTAGAGTTTGTCCCATTCAGAACTCTAAAGATCAACCCCTCTCTCCCATCCAAATAGGAATAAAAATTGTGTAATGCATTGAGGAAACACGTGGATGCTTTTTCTTAGGATTATAAGGAAATTAAAGGTGTCCATCCCTCAATTTACACTCATATTTACATCAAATAGGGATACAATATTGTGTGCCAACCCCAAAGAAGGATGAACCCAGCTTTTAAGGACATTGTGAAAGAATAATTACAAAATATACTAGATGCAAGTTTCATATACCCCATTTCAGATAGTGAGTGGATGGCACCTCTTGTTTTAGTTCCCAAGAAGAATGGGAAGTGGATAATCTTTTTTGATTGTTGAGAACTTAATAAGGCTACAAAAATGGATTATTTTACTTTTCCATTCATTGACCAAGTCCTAGATGGCCTTGCAAGAAAGTAATTCTTCTCCTTCTTGGATGGATTTAGTGGATACAACCAAATTCAAATCATCCCCGAAGACAAAGATAAGGCCACATTCACATGTCCTTGGGGTACCTTCTCCTGTATAATTCTTTCATTCAGTCTATGCAATTCCCTTGCTACTTTTCAGAGGGTAGTTCTCAGTATTTTTGATGAAAGTTTTCATGACTCTATTGAGATATACATGGATGATTTCATTCCTTATGGATGTGACTTCAAGGAAGCTCTCTCCATTATATGCAAATTCTTGAAGAAATGTATTGAAATGAATCTCCCATTGAGCCTTGATAAATGTGAGTATTCGATGAATGTAAGGATTGTCTTTAGCCATTCTATATCCAAGGAAGGGATATAAGTTAACCCAAAAAAAATTCCATCATCAAAATGGTCCATATCCCTCATAAACAAAGAGATGTGAGGAGTTTCCTTGGATTAGCTTGGTATTATAGGAGGTTAATTAAAGGCTTTAGCAAACTGGCTTTGCTCTTTTTTGGAAAAGGGCTAAAGATTAAGATTTTTGTTGAACAAACAATTGCGAGGAAGCCTTTGAAATACTATAATAAAAGTTGACCACTGTACCCATCCATAGCGGTCCCAACTAGGCATTATCTTTCCATATACACAGAGGTGCCTTAGACAAAGTTGTATAGGCTACCTTAGGACAAGTGAAAGAAAAATTTCCTTATGCTATCTATTTCATCAGTAATAACCTTTCTAAAGCTGAGTTAAATTATATTGTCACTAAAAATGAACTTTTGGTTGTAGTGCATTCTTTGAACGAGTTTAGGCATTATATCACTGGTTATCAAACTGTGGTTCACACTGATCATGCAGCCATTAAGTATTTAATGAGTAAACCTAATATCAATGTTAGGATAATTAGATGGTTGTTATTATTACAACAATTTGATTTGATTATTGTTGATAAACCAAGGATAGAGAATGTGGTTGTAGATTTCTTGTTAATACTAACCCTACCTGCAAATGATAGATGATATACTTCCAGATTAACATCACTTTTCCATATCAGTGATTTCTCCTTGGTTTGTTGATATAGCCAACTATTTGGTTATTGGGAGGTTCCCTCCTAACCTATACTCCATGGAGAAAAGAAATATTGTCAAGAAGAATGCCCCATTCACTTGGATTGGGGGAAACCTTTCTAGATTGGTGCCAGATTAGATCCTGAGAAGATGTATGAGGGAAAAATAGGTCTTTGACATCCTCTCAGCATGCCATGATGGACCTAGTGAGGGCTACTTTGCTTCTAAGAGGATATTCTTAAAATTTTTCCAATCAAGTTATAATTGGCCCACTTTACATTATGATGTAAGGAGGTATACCACCAGGTGTGATCAGTGTCAAAGAATGGGTAAGCCAACACGGAAGGATGAAATTCCCTTACAACCTCAAGTGACTATAGAGACATTTGAAAAGTGGGGCATAGATTTTATTTGACCTATTGATTCCCCATCAGGACAAAAAAGGTATATCATTGTATGCACTGATTATTTGACAAAATGGGCCGAAGAAAAAGAAGTAAAGGAAACAACTAGGTAGAATGGGGCTAAATTTCTAAGGGAGAACATCTTCTACAAATTTGGTTTTCCAAGGGAAATATTCACTTATCAAGGAGCACAATTTACATCAAGTTTGATTGAATATCTTATGAAGCAGCACCATATCAAGAACAGTACATATACTTCCTATCACCCTAAAGAAAATGGGTAGGTGGAAGTCACAAACATAGCATTGGAGAACATTCTTACCAAGGTTGTTAATAGCAAAAAAAAATATTGGGCTGACAAACTTGTGGAAGCCACTTGGACCTACAACACCACTTAGAATACCACCATAGGATTCACTCCATTTGAGTTGGTCTATGGGAAGAAGGCCTCGTCATGTATTGAATTTGAGTACAACACTTTGAGTATGGCATCTCAGTTATACTTGGATCTCACTATAAAACAACACGAAAGGTTGCTCCAACTTAATGGTCTAGATGAATTCAAAATGCAAGCTCTCCTACACACTGAGGTAATCCAACTACAAAGGAATAGTTTTCATAATAAACACAATAAGAAAAAGAATTTTCAAGAAGGATATTGGGCTGATGTATGATTATGTCGGGTTGGGTTATATTCTTTCCACGAATAGCCCACGTAGTTAATCGGGGGGCGTAGCCCCCCCTTCGTTGTGTTGATTGTGTAGGGGGGGGGAGATTCACAGGGCTTTTGAGGGGTGCAGGTAACCCCATTCTATGGGGTTCATGGCAGCGCCCTGGAAAATTTTGGTTGAGGACCCTATGTTAGGTTGGGCGGAACTACCTATGGTTGTGTGCATTATTTTCACACATGGTTTTGGACACGATGGTTTTCGGTCCATGGTTTTGGACGCAATGGTTTTCGGTCCATGGTATTAGATGTTTTGGCATGTATAAATATGTATTGTAATATTGAAAGGAATATAATGAAAAATCAAGTTGGTAGTCCCGGTTTTGGGATCCAGGGGAAAATCTCTGTGTATATGTGTTGAATGTGTTATGCTCTTGCATTGTTTATTTTCTGTGTTTTAGAATTTGTATGTAGGTAATTTTTGTACGGGGTTAAAACCTTCATTTGGTGTCAAAGCTGTTTTGGCTTCAAGGGGATGCCTTTGTTACTGAGGGGTTTCACTTAGGCCCGTGGCAGACCCTATTCAGTGGGAGATCTGCGAGATCGATTCTAGTGGTGAAAGAAGATGATGAGCAGTGGAAATATAGAGATCGAGAAATTTAATCGTCAGAGTTTTGAGTTGTGGAAACTCAATATGGAGGATCTATTGGTGGATAAAGATCAGTGGATCGCAATAGATCCATGAACTAAACCAACGGGAGTGTCCAATGAAGAATGGAAGAAGTTGGATCGGAAGGCAAAGAGCACAATATGATTATGTGTCTCAGATTCAATATTGTTGAATATATTAGGGGAAGCTACGACAAAGGCTTTGTGGGACAAGTTAGGGACTTTATACCAATCTAAGTCTGTGGTGAATAAAATGTTCCTACGGAAAATTTGTATAACCTAAGGATGAAAGATGGAGACTCGGTGACAGAGCATCTGAATGCGTTTAATACTGTGGTAAGTCAATTATCGTCTATTGATATCAAAATTTCAAATGAAGATAAGTGCATTAGTTTGTTATGTTCTCTACCAGATTTGTGGGATAGTCTGGTTATTGCAATAGGTAGCAATGCAATTGCCTTGCAGTTTGATGAAATAATCTCATCCTTGTTAACGAAGGAGATGAGATGGAAAAACATGGAGAGCTAGAATGGTGATGCCTTGTATGTACGAGGACGGTCCCAGAATAGAAACAAAAATAAGTCATCGAGTGGGAGATCTAAATCTCTAGGAAAACCTGTAAAGGTGGTGTGCTGGAAATGTGGAAAGGGAGGGAACTACAAAAGGGATTGTAAATCTAAAGCTAATGAAAAAGGAAAGGGATCTGATGATGCTCCTTCTATAGAGGCAAAAACCACCTCAGATGAAGGTGGGGATTTGTACTTGACTTCTTCAAGTACACATTTAGACCATGAGGGATGGTTGATTGACTCAAGTGCATCCTTTCACTTCACTCCCATAGTGAGTGGTTATGCAAGTATGAGAAATACGATGGTGGTGATGTCTTCTTAGGGAATGATAGGAAGGCTAAAATCATTGGTCGCAGAAAAGTAAAGTTGAAGTTGCAAGGTGGAAGGGTTAGAACACTTCCAGGTGTTCTACATATTCTTGTGTTGGCCAGAAATCTAATTTCTGTAAGAAAGTTGGATGATGCAGGTGTAAAAATAGTGCTTGAGGAGGATACTTGCAAGATGGTTCAGGGAGCACTGGTATTGATGTGGGGAGTTCAGATTGGAACTTTGTACAAGCTGCAAGGTAGCACTGTCGTTGATGGGTGCAATAGTTATGTGGTTCCTAAAAGTGGAGCAGAAAATCTAGTGGTCTCTAGAGAGAAGACCATGTTGTGGCATCAAAGGCTTGGACATATTAGAGAGAAGGGCCTTCGAATACTTCATGGTAAAGGTATGGTAGAAGGTATGAGTAATAACTCTCTAGATTTTTATTTCTATGAAAATTGTGTATATGGGAAGCAGAATCGGGTGGTTTTCCCCACTGGTAGTAAGAGGGCGAAACAGATAGTAGTGCTTGTGCACAGTGATGTGTTTGGATCTGTGAAGGTTCCATCACTTGGTAATTCTGTGTACAATGTATAATTTATAGACGACTTCTCAAGGAATACATGGATATATTTCTTTAATAAGAAATCTAAAGCATTTGACAAGTTTAAAGAATTTAAGGCTCTGGTGGAAAAACAGACAGAAAAGAAGATAAAGGTGCTGAGGACAGATAATGGTGGAGAGTTTTACAGTAAGGAGTTTGAATAATTCTATAAGAAGTGTTGTATAGCACAACAGAAGACTACTTCATATACACCTCAACAAAATGGAGTTGCAGAAAGAATGAACAAAATGTTGATGGAAAGGGCAAGAAACATGCTCAGTGGTGTCGGGTTAGGACAGGAATTCTAGGCAGAGGCGGTGGAGACAACATGTTACCTGGTCAACAGATCACCTTCATCAGCGTTGGAGGATAAGACTCCACAAGAGGTATGGACTGG
>APFE030709936.1:0-41165 GCA_000404065.3 Pinus taeda | reverse complement strand
CAGTCACCAAGAATGTGGTATCAGAAATTTGATACATTTATATGGGGACTTGGCT
The DNA here is from genome assembly GCA_000404065.3 of Pinus taeda. Taxonomy (NCBI): domain Eukaryota; kingdom Viridiplantae; phylum Streptophyta; class Pinopsida; order Pinales; family Pinaceae; genus Pinus; species Pinus taeda. The sequence goes on along the minus strand of APFE030709936.1, from coordinate 41,110 downwards.
TCACCAGAAGCAAAGAAAATCACTGTGTGTATTTTAAATTAATTGGTGACCATGTTATTTATCTGGTCTGTCTTATATGTGGATGATATGTTGTTGGCTAGAAATGACAAAGAAATTATCCACGATTTGAAGACCCATTTGTCCTCTGAATTCGACATGAAAGATATTGGTGCTGCAAACTATATTTTGGCCATGGAAATTAAAAGAGATTAGACAAAGAGGAAGCTTTGGTTAAACCATAGGAAGTATGTTGAGACAATATTGCAGAGGTTTAATAAGCAACATAGTAAACCGGTGAAGGTTCCTATTCCTATAGGTGTAAAGTTATCTGCTGAACAGTGTTCCAAGACACAAGAAGAGGAAGAGGACATGTCCCGTGTTCCATATGCAAGTGCAGTCAGTAGCTTGATGTATGCAATGGTTTGTACAAGACCAGAGATTGCACATGCAGTGGGAGTGTTGAGCAAGTTTATGTCAAAACGAGTGAAGGAGCACTGGACAACAGTGAAGTGGGTTTTTAGGTATTTGTGTGGCACTAGTGATTATGGTTTGTGCTACCAAAGAAGACCAAGATTGGACAAAGTCTTGAATATTTGTGTCTTTGTTGATGCAGATTGGGCTGGAGATCTAGATCAGAGAAGATCTACAAGTGGGTATGTGTTTAACTAGGGGAAAATATCTGTGTATATATGTTTTATATGTTATGCTCTCGCATTGTTTATTTTATGTGTTTCAGAATTCTTATGTAGGTAATTTATGTATGGGGTTAAAACCTATAGATTCAAGGTTCAAGGATTTCAAGGGGAAGTTGATGATAAGATGGTTGGGTCATTCTGTAATAGAGAAGTGCTATGATAATGGGCATGTCCAAATAAAAACAACTGATGAGGAAGGGATTCCCTTGTCAATGGTCATAGGTTGACGTTGTACAGGAAAACTTTGTCCAAGCAAGAATTTTCAATTCAGTTAGTAGAGAGTTAAACATGATTGAGAGGCTCATAACCTTCAGTCCACCAAATTTCTCAAAAAAAAATGAAAAATAATAAGATGGCGTAGATGAAAGCCTCCATGAGGCATCTGAGGCCAACTCTCTAGTTGAAAACCTGTCTGAGGCAACCCAAGAGCGAGAAAAGGAAAAAATGAAAATAAAAAATGCCCAGGTGAAAAACTCCTCTGAGGTGCCTAGGGAAGGCATGTAGGTTGAAAAACTATGTAGAGGCAACTTGCTTGTCTAAAAAGAAATTAGATAAAAACAAAAGAGAAAATGAAAAATACAAGGAAGGAGTTCGTACACCACTTTTGCTAACATTTTATTTTTGGAGGACTCCAAACAGTGACAAAATCATGGTTACAGAGCAGAATCTACAAGTTTATTCCTCCATTCTTCCACCTATACATTTCATTTCCACACTCTCCACTCACATACACACCTCTCTCCGTCATCCAATCAACGAAAGACTCAAACTTTTCCTCTTCTTTATGATGCTCGAGGAGGGACCTGTAATGCTACGGGAGGTCCTGTAATGCTACAGGTGGAGCCTATAAGGTTACAAGAGGAGGATCCAATGGGAAAAAGAAACCAGAAAGCCATGTTGTCTCTAGGAAATGCTAATAAGGGTCCTCCAATGTCAACCCCATCACTGATCCACTCCATATAGGCAAATATTTGCTCAAAAATTCCACTTTGTCATGAATCTAATAACCATAGAAAATATGTGTTTTCTATTCTATTATCACTTGCACCACTTCCTCATGATGCTAATCTTATCCTCATGCCTTTAGTCACTTTCCCTCAACCTGGTATGCAAAATGAAGAATTGAAGGAGGATTAAATAACTACTAAAGGAAGGAGACTCCTCTTATAGTAGCCTATACAGTCAAAATAGAACTTCTTGAAATTATTTTTTTCACCCATAGAGAGCATCATGGGGCCATTTATGTAGCAGAGAGGAGGCACATCATCCTTAGGAAGCAGGTCATCCACTCCACCAAGAGTAGCTTGGACATAGGGAAGGTACCTTCACACACAACAAGATTAGCACTCAGAATATCCTCACATTATGAAAGCCTAAATAGAAAAAATACAAGGAAATAAACTCCCTCAGGATCATGATTTTATGAGGCCCAACTCTAGCATGAAACCATCTCCAGCAATTTGATCCATAGGTAGGCTCAAGTATCACAACCCTCACCTATTCCCTATACATCAAATGATAAAATGTATTATTGGTCGAGAAAGGATTTTTAATAGGCTGGAGGTGGCCAATGAACTTGGCCACCCTCGGGTAGTTAAATAAAGTTTATATTAAATAACCTATGCAACATGGACATGTCAAATGAAATGGGGTGGTTCTTATGAGGGGTGAGGTTATAATAATGAGGAGAGGGGTAATTATTGCAAGGAGTAGGACAATAGTTGAAAAAAGGAAACTCTTGCATGTGCCATGTCACCAAAATTCTCTAAGCCTTTACCACAAAGGGAACATTATGTACTAGTCTCGATTCCATTTGCACCATGGCTCATTTCAAAAAATCAGTTAGAGGAAGGTTAAGTTAGTTCTATCAGACTTCCTAGGGTTCCACCAAGCTGTTTCGAACCCTGTTTGCAAGTGCTACAAGAGGAAGCTACAAGAGGGTCTGAACTATTATAGGAGGGCCGAGAAGGAGCTACAAGAGGGAATTTAAGGGTGAAAGACAACCACAGTGACCTGAAATTGTCTTCAACCCTCATGCACATATAGAGCTATTTTCAAAATGTGTAAGTGGCTTCCTCCCTCCTTGATTTCCATAAAATTACATGAGAAATTCTGCCTGAAGTTGGTAACCTATAATATACAATTGAGAAGTAGGTATTTTGTAAATTGTTGTGTGTAAAGGCGAGATAGGGTAGAGAAAGATAATTGTTTTTGATATAAATTCTAGCCTTCTCCTTCATTGATAAAAAGAAGTTTTAACATTGCTTCTACCATTGGGATTGCTCTAAAGAAAATTGAATTTCACATCTAGGTAACACCAGGAAGGGGCAATATAAGAAATGTGGTGAGTATTTAATATAGGAGAACCCACAGACACCAAGAGAATTCACCAACACCCTCCTGTAGTGAAATTTTTTAGAATGCATCAATGGTTGGGTTTCTTTGAACTGTTAAAAGGGTATGATGATGAGATCACTCATGCATTTCCATGGCATTGCATTCTCAAAGGAGAAGATAGTGCCACCACTATTGTAATAGGATTGGCCATATATTTAAGCCCTGAAAATATAATCAGAGTGACCACCTTACCCTTGGGAGCTCGATGGAGAAAAGAGGAAAAAGAAGTGAGTGTCACAACTAAGAAAATTTTCTTCATTTTGAAAGAAAAACCTGTAGAAGATAAGGATGGACTGAGAAGGGAGAGTCTATCTTACCCATGGGATGAGTTTTTTATCACATCCTAACATATATATCTTATGGAGGGAGATTAAGTTTGGTATATGCCTACCATTTCTTGTTTCTCCATGAGTTAATATTCAAGGAAAATTTGTCTCTCCCTCAAAGACTTAGTGTTCCTCAATCAATCATTGAAATGAGCCAAAAGGCGAGGGAAGAAAAGCATCAACACATAATGACTTAAGGAACATTTTCCTATTGATTGATTTTGTGTACATGGATAGGGAGGTCATCATTAAAACCCAAGCCATCAGACCTGGAAAAACACCAGCCTATAGCACTAGAGGTAGGGGAGGAAAAAGAGAGGAAGAATATGAAGGAAAAACAAAGGAATAAGAGAAAGGAAAAATGGAGGAAGAAGAAGAAGCGAAGCTTAGGAAGAAGAAGGAGAGAAACAAGTAGAGTAAAAGAAAAGCCCTGAGAAGGCTTCTAAGCCCCAAGGAAAAGAGAAACAATGACATCAGATAAGTCTCTCTCTAGGGAATACAGAGAAAGATGTGGTTTCCACATTAACCACATTGAGCACACCTTTGAAGCCCAAAATGAGGAAACCAAGGCCCCTATATTTCAAAATAAGGAAGAGCACCAGGTTTAGGTAGGAGAAACCACAAACTCCTTTAGAGGTCCTTATCACTATTGAGGAGTCACCTAGTAAAAAGGAAGAAGTGGGGCCTAGTGAAGTAAATATTGACGAGATTAACTCTCCTAAGGGAAAAGCAAAACCACTTGTGACATATGAGAGAAGGCCCACCACCAGGGAAGTGACCTTCAAGAAACCCAAGGCACAAGCTGCCCTTGAGAAAGTAGAAAAAATAAGAGCTATAGGAGAAATAGCCGCTACTATGGGAGAAATAAGGGATGCTACAAGAGAATAAAAAGGAGATACAGGAAGGATCAACCACCTCAAAATCATATGAAAGCCCTAAAGAGCTTCAATAGCCTAACCACAACCCAGTCTAGAAACCTAGTACAAGTTTGTTGAGGGAGGTAGGATTATACCCCAGAAGTTCACCATCCCAATCTTCTTTGAATTAGAAAATGAAAGAGGAATGAGACATATATGGATGGAGATTGTTGAATCCAAAAACATAGAATATGTGGGTCTAATGGAGGAAAATTTCAATGAAATGGGAAAAGAATCAGTTAACCTAAAAAAAGGTAGTCAACCATGAGGAAGCAACTACAGGTAGAAAATACAAGGCTGAAAGAACAGTTGCAAGAGAAGGAAACATAACTCACCACCATGGCAAGTCTCTTTATAGAATCCATACAATGTAGGCATCCATCAAAATCCTATGCTCTTTTCCTCAATGAGCAGTGGTTGAAATTTAAAATTAAGACACTAGCATAGTATGGGTCTTTGCCTTTCCAAGACTACAGGAAATTTATTTAGTTTCACAAAAATGTATGTCTCGAGGAGAAGGAAAAAATAGCTAAGTTTTATTTGCATAATTTGATCCTAGTAAATCTGAATTTTTGGGACCCCAATTCACGATTGGGAGACATGCAACTCATGGCATTAGCATCTTGGTTAACACATGAGAATATAAGGGTTGAAGAGTTAAATAAGCTAATGGAAAAGTAAGAGAAAGAGCCCTCATACATCAAAGCAGAATTGGTAAGCCCTACAGCTGTCATAAAAAATCACAACCTCACCTCCTCTAATTCTGATTTATCACCTAAGTACATAGCAACCAAAGAGAAAGCCATTATAAATTGTGAGGACACTTTTGGGATGTTAGGAACATAGAGTCTAAAATCTTGTCAGAGAATGTGGCTTGCCTTACCCCATAGTATGGAAGTCAGAGAGGATCACTCTCCTGAAAGGCTAAGGAATTCCTTGGAAAGAACCCCATTGCAAAAAAGAATCATGCAAAGACTGAAAATCCAATGGATAGGACTCAAACTCAATCCGCCTTTTTTGTTGGGATTACAAGAAGAAAGAATCTAGACAGAGGAACAAAAGGTATGGATAGAGATAGAGGTAAATGCATGTTTTTATGCATAGGAGGGCACACCATCTGAGGTGCCTTGGTATATCAGAGAGGGCACTAGTGCGGTGAATGAGCTTTATATGGATGACTAAGTTGCTTATAGGATTAGAAACACCTTCAATATGGGGGTGATGATGGGTCCCATTAATAGGTATATTTTGAAGTTAATTGTGTTATCCTCCAGCCCTTAGAAATTTCCTTTTCTCACATTAATTCACATTTTTAGGCATTTACTATGCAGGGGCTTGCTAGAGACAACTAGGAGAGAATCTAGGGAGGATTGTCCACCTCCTTAACTCTCTAACTCATCTTGAGATCATCAAATCCTCACTCACAAGTGAAAATTCATGAACAACCAAGTAACTCCAAGTGCAAGTGAAGCTCAAGGAGGACCAAATCCTCAATTTTTGAGCTCTTGGAGGGAACCACTCCTATTTTTAGGGGAACTGCTATAAACTACCTTTTTGTATAAATAAGCGAGCTGAATGGCTCATTGGGATTCAAATTTTTTATTCAATTAAGAGTAACTATTGAGCCCTGGGATTGACCTTGTTGTTGTTAACTCTCATGTGCTGTATGAGACTATTTTTTATCCAGATGAGAAGTTTGTTATTGATTTGAATCTGAGGTAGTCCTAGAGGGACGAAACCCTTGGGTTTGGGCCCAACCCGAAGGCTTTAGTCCCTCTTCTATATTTTTGTCTCCAAACATTTCATGTCTTTCTTTTGTTGCAATACCCGTTAAGCTACAAAAATTGTGATTCCAGGCTTCCCTATCAACTCTCTTATGGGAAGAGTGATTGGAAGGATTTTCAATCTCAGTCCAAAAACATTTGTTTATGATTTCTTGGAAATAGATAGATGTTAGTTATCCTTTTGCAAGATTACTTTATGCAACTTAGGATTTCTTTTAGTGATCATAGTAGTGTTGTGAAATAGAGTTGATGTTAATCAAATTCAGCTCATATATTCCATGAAATTTTATCCCATTGTGTTATTGATCATTTGATGCATGCATTTGGCCAGTTGTGGGGTTGTGGTTGATCTATAGGGGCGGGAACATATTTTCATCTCCACTTGGACTTCTCCATCTCCTCCATTTACCCTTTACACTACTCTCAAACTCTCTTTCCACAACCATTATGTTTAGGCAATTAAGGACACCATGGGCATCCACCTTGGTGTAAGACAAAACTTTGAGAGGTCCCGAGCTTGGCTAGGAGGCTTCCCAACCTTCATTCACTCCCTCATACCTTCATTCATCTTCTCCTTCCATCAGAGCACCATCTACACCCTCAAATGATGCTCATAACACCTCCTATAGCAATACAGGGCCTCTTGTAGCAATACAAGACCTCCTGTAGCAATACAGGGCCTCCTGTAGCAATACAAGACCTCCTATAGCAGCACATGTAGTAGACCTGTAACACCATTTTCCTCCACCTGTTTTTCTCTCCAATTCAACCTTAGCTTGGTTAAGATGAATAATGAACCCCAAATTGTTATTTTATGGTTATGAGAAGCTCCTATACCACTCCAACCTCCTCATCTTCACACTGCAAAATAAAGTAGAATTAGTGTTTTTATTCACAAGCTAGTTACAAGTTAGATTTATGATTTTCAAGAAAATGTAAAGTAGATCAATGATACATGCAAGTAGGTTATTGGTTTGATGAAGAAAAATATAGTCGCTTCACTTCTACAAGTATACTATCTCTTTCCTTCTCATGTAATGTTAATTAACATCTACAAGTTGAATGAATGGAATTTTCATGCTCATAGTTAAAATAAATTCCATTAAGATTTTTTACTATAGTTAAGTTGGAGGAATGGTCTCTCAATACCTTAATATGATGTCATGACAGAGAGTGGCATGACTACAACCTAACCTATTTTTCATACAAAACTATCACCTCTAAGTTTGTATGAACCCCAGGTTGATAATTTAAGTTGATGAGCGCTTGGGAATTTCGACACGCTTGGTGCAATACCAAGGCTCACCAATAGCATATTTTATGGAGTGGGATAAATTTGTAGTGATCTTTTTAAATGACGTAATTTTTTTCTCTAAATAATATGAAAAGAACCTCAATCACTTGCATCTCACTATTGTAAAATGTAGAAGGTATGGTTTTTCCTTAAACCCCAAGAAACCATAGTTTGCTTTGAGTGAAGGGAAGCTATTGAGCCACATTGTGGTGAAGGAAGGAGTGAAGATTGATCCCAAAAGGGTGGAGGCTATTAATGATATCAAATTAGCCAAGAATATAAAGTAAATTCAGCTTTTCTTGGGCAAGATAAATTTTCTAAGAAGATTTATACCAAACTATGCTAAAATTGTCAAAGAAATCACAAAATTGTTGAAGAAGGATATGGAAGTCAAGTGGACTATAGAACACTAGGAGTCATTCTCCAGAATTAGGAAATATTTTATTGAAGCCCCAACATTAGCTAACCTAGACTCTCAAAGGACATTCCTCATTTTCTCTTTTGTCTCTCCTAACATCGTGGCGGTTTTTTTATTGTAGAAAAATGATGAAGGACAAGAATAACCGATTGCATATTTCAACCAAGTGTTGCAAGATGTAGAGATAAAGTATAATATATTGGAGAAATAGGCCTATGCATTGGTAAGGTGCTGAAGGCTTTTCAAATTTATGTCCTGTAGCCAGTTATAACAGTTTATGTCCCTACAACTATTGTGAAAGATATTCTTGTGCAGGGTAACAGTGAAGGCAAGAGAGGAAAGTGGATTGCCAAGATTTAAGAATATGACATGGATATCAAACCCACTATGTTGATCAAGGGGTAGGGATTAGTGAAAATATTATCTAAGGCTAACTCCAAGGCCTTGGGCATAAACCTATTGGAAAATATGAAAGAAGAAGGTAAAGGAGAAGAGGGGCATAAAAGAATTGCATCCTCAACATAGAAAATTCAGATGAAGTAACTCACCTCACATTGCTACAAATATATTTTCCATTATTTACTTTTTCTGAAATGAACAATAAATTTCTATGAAGTTAAATACAACACCTTAAGACTGCAAGCCCAAGATTTTATTATCTCAAATTACCAGTTGTACAGGAAGGACCCAGTGGGGATTTTTTACTTTTATGCTTGGTAGAAGAAAATATTCATAAGGTGATTGATGAATTCCATAATTGTCTCTATGGAGGACATTACAACTGGAGAGCCACAACTCATAGGATCCTTAATGTAGGTTTCTATTGGGCCAAGTTGTTTGCCAAGGTTCATAATTATGTTAGATCCTATGAAAAATGTCAGATTTTTACTAAGAAGTAGAAGTTAGCATCCCTCCCCTTGATTCCTATTTTTGTGGAAGAGCCCTTTAGGAAATAGGGGCTAGACTTCTTTGGAGAAATATGTCCAACATCTAGTGGTCAACACAAATGGATACTTATAGCCACTAGTTATTTCACGAAATGGGCGGAGGCCACTCCAGCTAGAAATGCAACCAATGCAGTGGTCATTAAGTTTATGGAGGATAATATCCTTCCTTGATTTTGCTGCCCAAAGAGGGTCACTGAAAATGCTTAGGCATTTAAATTAGCCAATTTTCTTAATTTCTACCAAAATTTCAACATCATCTTGGGGCACTCCACCACCTACTATCCACAGGGAAATGGAATGGATGAATATTCAAATAAAAGTTAAGGATTTTGAAAAATACCATATAAAAAAATCAGAAAAACTGGGACTCACAACAGAAATTTTCTCTATGGGCCAATAGAGTTACTACCAAGAGGTCAGCTAGGAAGTCTCCTTTTGAGTTGGTATAAGGAAAGGCTTCAATTTTCCCTAAGCAACTAGACGTGCTAAAGGCTACAATACTATAGGGTGTTGGGCAACCAAATTCTTCGACTAGGAGAATAAATCAACTAGTGGAACTTCAAGAAAAAAAGGGAGGTAACTCAGAATCAGATTAAATATCCAAAAAATGTGAAGGCTATTTTTGACAAAAAGGAAAAGGAATAATCCATACCAATAGGAGATTTGGTACTTGAATGGGATGTTACAAGAGAGTACAAAGGAAATCATGGGAATTTCGATCCCTTTTGGTTTAGATGTTTCAACATATCTAGAAAAAAAAACAAAACAAAAAACAAAACAAAACGAAAAAAACAAAACAAAAAAACCAAAAAAGAACAAAAAACAAAACAAACAAACAAACAAATAAACAAAAATAAATAAATAAATAAATAAATAAAATAAAAGAGCAAAACAAAAAAAAAAAAAAAAAAAAACGAAACAAAACAAAAAAACAAGCAAAAAACAAAACAAAACAAAACAAAACAAAAACAAAACAAAACAAAACAACTTCTTACTGGAAAACTTGGATGGTGAGGTGCTTGAACTACCTGTGAATGGGAAATTTCTCAAGGTCTATTTTCAACATTAAAGAGGTCCATTTCCACCCACTGTATATACTAGTGATCCGCTGTACATACTAATAGTGTTTTAAGTTCTTACTGCTTCTGTTTTTTCTTTTTTATGTACTTGAATAAAATGACTTCGTGCATAGTAGATAGAGGCACTAATCTGCAAGTTCCCAATGCATTGCCTGCAATACATTGTCCCTAATTGGAGCCGATGTTGTCACCCATCATACCCTCTTGTAAATGTCTCAAACAGTCATATTTCTTATCCCTGGTACAAAGAAGGATGGGTGAAATATTGGTTTACCAAAGGGAAATCCCAAAGGAAGAGTCTAGGTATGAAAGTTTGAAGGTTGACCATTGGGGGCTGATTCTCGGAATGGTGGATGTAGTAGATATGCTTAGAATATCGGGGTTCGATATCGAAAGGACTGGAAAAAAGGCATATTAGTATTTGGGGATATTGGAGGTAGGAACATATGAGACCTCAAGAGTCTATGTAGAAGTGGACCTGAAATGGAATATCAGAGCAGGTAGTCGAAAGGAAGGTGTGTCAAAAAATCAGCAAGTCAGAGCTCAAAGTAGGCTAATACCAAAGCCTAGAGATTTCGAAGATTGAAATCTTGTCATCCTTTGTAAATTGAATTCCTTATTAAATGTCAAGGTTGTGGATAAATATAATTACAAAGGAAATCTTTAAAATATGAAAGGACCGAGGGACCCTTTATCTCTCCTCAGGATAGGACAAATAGCAGCAAGAAATTGACCATTAGGAGCAAACGTCAACATGACGTGGTAGTACGAAGGACACGTGGAATTTTGTTTCATCATTTTAGGTATGCTAGTGGGGAAATTTTTGCGTCATGTGTCACCACTCAAGAGGCACCACGTGGAGATGATGACCATAGTATCAAGTCATCTCGAATGTTGACATTTTGTAGGGAAGAGATTTTGGAACTCCTGTGTATTTGAAAATAGAATAAGTTTCAATGAAATGGGCTTCTGATATATGATCAACACATGGTCATGGGAACCCAAAAGACCCAAGAGTATACAACATGCCTTAGCACCTAGTTTTGTAAAGGCACCATGTGGAGAGTATTTTGGAGGTCAATTTATCAAAGGTAGGAGGCCTTGTAACTCTGTTCTATTTTCGTTTTGAAAAAGTTACGAAATATGGAGCTCCTAATGCTGATGGGGGTATGATCGTAGAAGAGCCAAAGGACCAAGGGAGTAGATAAGGCTGAGCACCTAAGCACTACAAAGAATATTAGATGAAGGAAACATCGTAACTTTATTCTAATTTCAATATGAAAAAAACTTCCAATGAAAGGAGCTTTGATGTTTTCGTGGCACTTGGTTATGGAAACCCAAATAAATAAGGATAAAGAGAGATTAGAAATGGAAACAGGCCCTCTACAGGAGCCCAAAGGCTTTAGCACCCAAGTGCCAAGCCATTGGTCATGACACTTGGTTCTATGGTGGATAAATTGCTCCCCTATAATTAGTTCCTGAACCGGTGAATAGCTCCCCATACCTGTATTAGTTGTCGGCTACATCATAGACTCCTACGAGATAGGATTGGTTTGGTACCAGCTCTTAATCGCAACGTACATATTAGTGGTGATAACGGGACTAAGAGAAAAGGGTTAAAGGCATCAAAATTTTATGATTTCGTAATGTTTCTTTTAAATCGATTTACAATGTATTGTGGCTCTGAAGTTTCACTATGGTGCAACGTTACGAGATAGAAAGGCTCTGATACTACAATACCAAGGGTATGGAGGATGAATGGGTTAGAAACTATTAGTTTTGTTTAGTCATAAATCGATGTAGAGCACCCCCAATGCCACCACACCAAATAACAACCTATTCTAGAAAGAAGGAATTCAAGTAGTTCGAGGTAGAAAGTGACAAGAGAAGTGGTAGATAACCTTGGTATGAATATCATGATAAATGCGTGGCTAGATCATCATCCCACAACTAATCTAAAAAATGGAGCCTCAATCCACCTTAGGAGATTAGAGGAATCAACATCAGATATATTTTGTTGTGTCAATTATGACACCTCATGCTTTTCATGTTTTGTTAAATTCACATTTTCAATAAAATAATCAAGTCTGTTATGTAATAATTAGGACATTTAGGCCATTTGCATGCTCAGATAGTTAGTAGTGCAGACAACTTTAGTATTCTGAGATATTTTGTAGTTGTTGTTTGAGCCCTCTTTCCTTATGAAAGGGAAGAGGAACCCAGTAGTAAATGTTCCCATTTATGTTTCATAGGTTTTATATTCTGTATTGGGAGGTTCCAAAATTTGTTTTTAGAGAGAGGTTCCATTGGTTCTATTTACCTGTTCCATGAGGATGTAATTGTTTTTTTGCAAAATTTCACCAGTTCAAACCGTGACATGTATTCCATTCCTAAAGATTAATGAATAAGTCTCTAGTGATTCCAAGCATTGGAATATGTAGTATGTGTTCTTCCTCTGTGTGTCACTTCTGTATGTCTTTCTTCATCAGAACTTGTGTAAATTGTAGGTTTTAGTTTTACTCTTAAGTCACATATATATCTATGTTATATTGTAGCAGACGGTACCTATGAAACTGTAGATTTATCTAAGCTATGTATTAGTAGATGATACCTATTGTTGAGTGTTATAGACATATTTGGGCACTGTAACCCTAATCACATATCTCGATAAAACAAGGACTCTTAAACCCCTAAAAGTGTTGTTTCACACACTAAAGGATCATGGTCAGATGATTACATCATTTCCCAAAAGTTCCACCTAAAAAACCAATCAAAACTGGCCAAAACTAGACCATATCACCTGCTCCATGGTCAAGGTGTGATGCATCTCACTTGCTACACATGGGAGGTGCGATGCATACTAAAAAGGCCTTCTATAGGGTGCAATGAGTGAGAATAGACAAATGGCAGAGACAATTTGCTAAGTGGATGCCCAGGGAATCTTCTAGAAACTTCTCCTATGACACTTGCCTCTCTGAATTCGCCCAAGGATGAGTGGAGATCATGAAATCTCCATGTGGAACCAAGAACTATCAGTTAAATGAAAATAATCAAAAACCCAGAAGCTGACTCACCCCTCTGCAAATATCTATAAATGGATCCCTCTCCCAGAGATCCAGAAGCTGGAATTTTGTATTTTGTAAGGAAGTGTTGTTGGTTTCTCTATGAAACATTCTATTGTTGCGTGATCTAGCTTTTCATGAGGTGAAGAGGGCTATCATGCTGGGAGGATGGTGTTGGATTAGATAGCTGGGTTGTAATCCTCTCTTCTACTTCTATCAATAAAGTTATTTGAGTTTTCCTCCATATATTTGCGTATTCCTGAGTCTTTTATTTGCGTGTGCATTTGTATGCTTAATGTACATTTGATTCTATATTGTTTATGGTGTTATAGATCTCTATGCTTTGATGGTATTTTGCTACTTTGCCTCTACAGGTGTTCTTCGAAGTAGGATAAGTGAGAAAGGAGTGGCGATGCCCTATCAAAGGAGAGAGGAAACAAGCAAGGAGCCAAGTGAAAGACTAAGGTTGGTGCTCTTTGCTTCTCTCTTATCTGTCCCCCACAAACGAAAAGACAAGTTACTTTGAATTGTTTATTTCTAGGATAGCTACCTATCTTAGTGGGACTGGCAGATCTGAATAGACACTAGTTTTTCTGGAAACAAAATGGTGACTCCACTGGGGAATGAATAGTTTGTTTGCTTGTTACTGTTGTTTGCTTTATAAAATACAAACAGAGCCTGAAGTTAAGCCAACTAGCCTTCGAACTACTTTTTCTATGCAACTACAAAGTAGATCAATGCTGCTTCTGTCAATCTTCGGGTTGGTTTATGAACTGAACATCTAACTTGCAAACATCCTAACCCTGGTGGTAGCTTAGTAACATCATTAGATCACACCCCTATACTTTGTGTTTATTGTCCATCATAAGCTCGGCCTAAATCCCTGAACGTAGCTGCAAATTGTGAGTGAAAATCAAGCTCAGTCTCATTTCTCGACCACCGCATTGTCTCTCGTTAGCAGTCTGGATGCATCACACCTTCTGTGTGCTGCAGGTGAGATGTATCCCTGTGTCCCTTAAGGACAGGTGCGATGATTGAATGAAACTGTTTCTGTCTCTGGATTTTGGTTTTTTCTTCATTGTTTTCAGCTCTATTCAGTATTGTTGTTGCATATGATCAATATATCATTGTTGAAGCCTTCTTCCTTTACATTATTCAACCTCCATTGATAAGGAATTGTGAATGTTTTTTATGTATTTTTCATCATTTATAGGCCTCCTTTGCAAAAAGTAGCTTAATCGAACTGTCATCCTTTGATTCGAAAGTGTTGCAACTTTCATTTTCAGTCAAGAAAAAGAGTGTCGTAAAGTCTTCCTCTTTTAGATATTCGATTGCACTTTTGCCATTGTATTTGATTTGAATTGTCAGTTCTATGAAGTTTCAAATTCAGTTTTTTGTTCGAAATTGAAAGTTTCGTCTTAGCCTTCATTTCGTTTTGAAAAGAAATTGTTAAAGTGTTGATTTGAAGAAAGTAGTTCATATCTGTACTTAGTTTCCTTTTTGCCATTCTCACATTAGGGAAACGGAAAAACAAATACATGCATGTTCATTTGAATTTAGACTACATCCAGAAATTGATTTAGGAAAAGTGCATTTAGTGTGTGCTCTCTGCTCTCTATTGAAAGAATCTTACTCTTCTTTCCTTAGTAGCTAGGATTTTCATTGCTAAAAGAAAACAAATGACTATTTATCATTTAGATTGCATATTTAAGAATTGTACATCTACATCATGTGGTGACCCTTGAAAGGCAAACTTATTAAGAAAGATCAACTATAAAATAAACCTTAATGGACATAAAAATTCTTTGGAACCTGACATACAACATCTAGAAGTCTAGGCTAGAGACATATTCTGGCGTCATAAAGCCTGGTAACTATCGTTTTCATCGCAGGTTGGGTGATTCCTCCTCTTTGATATGACAACTGCTAGTACAAACTTGTGCTCCCACATACCGTTGAGTGTATTTTGGGAGACCACAATAGGTTGATATACTTTATCCTTAGGAAGCCGTGTCTGTTGCCCTATCGATCGCAATGCACTGAACACAACATTAAGGAAGATTGATTGTCGTACGTAAAGTCCTCGGTAATTTCTCTTTAATTTACCACCGAGGTGTATATTGCAGTTTTGTGATTGGTTTGGTAATCTCTCTATCTAGATTTCTAGAGTAGTCACTTTCATTCCTTTTCTACTCCTTAAAAGAAAAGCTCCATCTCAGCACTTGTCACTTCAGGCTCATTAAAAATCGAAGGCGACTAGAGTCACCTTTAGCTTTTCTTCGACTCTTAAAAGTTGAAAAAGAAAGTTGTGTCAAAGCGTCATAAAATCCATTTAATTTGGAATAACATTTTCCCCTTTTAATGTTGAGTTGATCAAGTAATCCACAATTGTGGAAGAAAGGCAATCAAAACCTCATTGTTCACAAAGACTAACGAGTCAACCATCTCTAACTCCAGAAACAAAACCATTCCGGGCCAAGCGATCTCATTGAACTGGGTCGAAATCTCTTGGTTTATTTGAAACTTCTGTTTCAACATCATCAGAGACTTCAATTACACCAATTATTTATGGTACCGCTGCCTCTATAGAAGAAGTTCCACAGTTACAAGAGGACATTAGAACTGATCCTAGTGTAATGATAGATGCCTCAATACTTGAAACAGCTCCATCTAGAGCTGATCCAGAAACTAAAGTTCATTCACCTGAACATCTAGGTGTTGATTTCCAGAATTCAGAAGGCGTCACCCCTCCATTATTTGTCGCTGCAGAAACTATACCTTCTTCGGCCCCAAAAATATTTTACAGACCTAACGATCTACCTCTTCCACCTGGACTGATTGCTATAGAAGAAGTTGTAAAGGATCTTCCATCCAGTACCCCGTTGAATTTTGGAATTGGGATCCACTTATACCCTTCTACTACTGAACTTAGTTCTTTCACTCATCCTTCATCACAAGTTCTTGTCGAATCACAAAGGAATCTTTTGGATAGACTAGATATGTTTGAACAACCATCAACATCTAGGACTGTGTCATCTGATATAGCAGCAGCAGAACCTCCTGCTGCTACTCCAACGATGTTCGTTGGTATACCATCTATCCCAACTAGTTCTCAACCGCTAGATGGAGTCCACTTAGGGACTATTTTGACAGCATGGTCTGTTCCTATTTTCTCAACAAGAATCTTATCTAGAATTTCTTATGTTGAGTCTCAGCAAATTGATCCTTCACAACAGTATCAATTTGGGCAATCCCGTCTCCAAAGACCAATTTACCCTTTGAACATTGGATTGCCACCATATGGGGGGCAGTATGCCTTTTCATTGTTCCCTTCGAGAGAGCAACCATATGAGAGTTCACAAAAAAATTCGAGTCAAGCTAGAATTGCATCCAATGGTTGGGTACCAATACTGCCTCAACAACCAAGAGTTTTATATTCAATGCAACCAAATCAACCTATGTCAAACATTCCCACTACACCGGCTATTGTGACGGTGTCACAAGTACAAGCGCTGCATGTTGTATGTCAACCTCAAGTCTCTCAGGTCGTAATACAATAGCCTCTTGTTTCCATGACTCAATCACAACCGCAGATTAGTGGCTCCTTAACTGAAGCGACTCAGGCTCAAACGGGTACTATCACCCCTCATCTTGGTCAAACATCCAGTATTGGATAGCAACAAATGGTCCAACAACCATGGCAGGTACAATATCAACAACCACAATTCCAGTAAGCTTACCAAGGACCTAAGTAACAAAGCTTTGCAGGTAATGGGAAACTGTATGTTCAAAACGATTGCCAACAATCATATTATAATGGTTATGCCCATCAACCTTATCAAAGTTATCAGCATCAAATACATTATGTTGGTATGCAAAGACCCACTACGCAGGTGATCCCATCTTATCCTGGGTATGCTTCTCCAAACCTAAATCAACAGTTGCCTTTTGTAGCAACTTTAGAATTACCAGATCTGAATCGGCTAACAAATGATCCAATTGCTTATGCCCCTTGGTGGCCAGCGATTCCTCATAAACTTCCATCAGATATTCCTAAATTCAATGGAAATCCAGGTGAAGATCCCTCGAATCATGTAATGACCTTTCATTTGTGGTGTTCATCCAACACCCTCAATGATGATTCGATTAGGCTTCGCCTTTTTCAGTGAACGCTAATTGTTCCAGCAGCAAAATGGTACATCAAATTGCCTAGATCTTCATTCAATAACTTCAGCACCCTTGCCACCACCTTTTTGACCCATTTTCAATTACCCATAAGGTATGAAATAGGAACGGAGCTCCTTAACAATTTTAAACAGACAACAACCACTCACATATCAAAGCATATTCATGAGTGGCGACGTCATCGTCGAATGGTAAAGACATATGTTCCTGATCAGCCTCTAGCTGAATAGTTTATTAAGTCATTATTACCTTCTATTACAAAATATGTGGCAAAAGGGGGAGTTGTCACTGAAGAGAAAGTTATTGCTCATGTGTAATATCTGGACTTGATTTATACTCAGTTTGGCACACTCTATGACAAAATTCCTGATGCTCCTAGACCAGAATTTTCCGTTCCTCCCCCTCCTAAAGTAAACAAGGACTCTCATGCCGGCGACGCCGTGATTGGCACCCAAAGTACAAAAACCGCAAAGGCCCCATCTGGTAAAGCCCTTGTGGTTTCTAGTCAAAAAGCAAATGACAAACTTCTTGTCTCAGAGGTTAATGTTGTGTCATTTGATAAGGGTAAAGAACCAAAGCAACCAGGGGGCAACAAAAAAGGGAAAAAAAAAAAACAAACAGGAAGATTCAACTCCTGATAAATCTTTTGAAAACACTAGTGGGAAGCAGAAACTTCGTTATCCATGTTTAATATGTAACGACGAGCATTTCACAAGAGATTGTCCACATCGAGCTGAGGTTACGAAATTTTTAAAGACTTCAACTACCTTAGCGGTGTTGACTGATCCTTTCCAAACCCATAAACCAACCTGGTTGCTATCGATCATGCTTCCAAATCCCAAGTGATTATGTTATTCATCTCGAAACAAAAAAAAATGATGCTTTGATATCGACGAGGAATAAAGATTATGGGAATCCATAGATGTCGAACAATAATGCTACATATCAACCCAGTAGTTCGACAACAACTTCATCAGAAGTTGTGATGCCAATCATTCCTAGATTAGCTACAATGCCGCCAAAGGGAGTAGTACATAAATTGACATTTAATTCTCATGCCCGAGTAGCACAGAATTATAATATAGTGGAGGATCTAGCTCAGTTGCTATCCGCTATGTCGACACTTGAAGTATTGCAGAATTGCCCCTCCCAAAAGTAGGCTTTGTTATCAACTATAGGTGGGATTGACCCAGCGGATTCCAATCTTGTGGCCTTTAACCATAAAGGATATGAACCTCAATTACCGACTCAACTCGCTTTCCTTATACAGGTAAAAGTCCTCAGTAAAACTGTTCATCGAACAATCATTGATGGGGGGAATCTACCTATATTATGTCAATGAGTTGCTGGAAAAATTTAGGCTCACCACCCTTGTCACAAACATCAACGATATTAAAAGAATTCGATGGAAGAACATACATGCCATATGGAATTTTAAGTAACTTGCAAGTTGAACTGGGAGGCAAGACAGTAGAAACTGAAGTTGAGATCATTGATGGAAACCTTGACTACAATATCTTATTGGAAAGGCCCTCGATTTATTCTATGGCTGCTATTGTGTCAACATATTTTAGAAAGATTGCATTTCCATTCCAAGGTGGAATTACAATCGATGACCAACTAACCTTTTTCCCCAATAGTTCACAAGCTACTCGAAGCATTCTATTGATCCATGGAAGTCCTCAATCGCTTCAAAATGTCGGAGTCGATCTTCTAAAAGAACCTTCTTTTATGGGTACTTTTGTCCTCCCACCTCCGAGTAATCTAGTGGAAGTGGAAACAATAGAAACCTGTCACATGATATCTTTTACATCATCAAAGATTAAGAAGAATTCTAACCATTTTGATACTATGGATCACCAAGGACAATCCTTATCTTGTTTCGACCACGTTACAAAATGAAACAAGGGTTATGAGGATAGTTCTTTTACTATGTCAACCTCATTAAAAAATGAAACAACTCCCTTTCCAAATCAAGTCATTGACTACGATCTCGTAAAATCCAAGTCAAGTCTTTCAAAGATCTCGAAGGTAAACCTTCATTCCAACCACCACGATGAATGCAATGAAGCTTGGGGGCATGCACCTCGATTTGTGTCATTATGTTGGGGGCATGCACCTCGATTTGTGTCATTATGTTGGGGGCATGCAAACTTATAACAAGCATAGTTTTTTCGTTTTAAGCTTGTGTAAACATGAAACTGAAGACGAGCAATGTTTCCGCAAGGTTCAAGCTCATTAAAAAATAAAATCGCCAATGAGCATATGTTCCCCCAGAGTTCAAGCTCATTAAAAAATGAACCCACCTTCAGTCAATAACGTTTGTGATTACCATTCTATCTGCCTTTCGAACCTTGGTTGTGCTCTTTCTATCACCTCCATATATTTGGCTGATCAGATGCTTCCACTTAATTGTTTACCATTTTGAGGAACAGCTATGATGAGTGGTCCTGTTAGCTAACCTCTTCATGCCACCATGTTTTGAGAAGTTCCAAGACTAACAAGAACCCGTTTGCTACCATAAACACCACTTGTTCCTCAAAAAACGAGTCTACTTTAAACTCTTTTTGGACTCGCTAAATATGAAAAGATTGTCGAGAAATTGGCCTCTCCAGCTCATTAAAGTGATTGGAAGTGCCATCCCACCTCTATTTTAATATTTTTGGACCTGAGAGATTATCCCAAAAAAAAATCAAGCGCTTTCTTTTTCGGCTTGCTAAAGTGATCAGAAAAGTCATCCCTTTTGTATTATTTTAATCTTTTTTGGACTCAAGGGATTATAATATGAAAAAGAATTGCTCAAGTTTCTTTTTCATCCCTTTTCAAACTCTCTAAACATGAAAAGGACCGAGTTATCCTTGTTTAAACTCTTTAAAACAATAGCAACGAACTTGTCAATATAGACAAGAAGGAGTTCACTATCGCTAGGCTCGCTAAAACATAGCAACATGTTAGCCCGAAGGGAAAATTATAGAACAAGAATATGTTATCCTCCTCAAGCTTGACAAAAATAAAGAGGTACTGGTCAACAATGACTGGGGAAAAAGGAAATAAAACTTGAAGAACTTCATTGGTAGCAGGTCGCTCTTGAACATGACACTTTCACTCCATCACCATGATTGAGTCGGGTTAGGTTATTCTGTTCAACATCACCATTAGTAAACGCTACCAATCCATCTCAGTGTGGCTGATTTGTTCAAGAGAAGTCATTCATAGAATTCACCAACCCAGCTAACGCCTCATCCAATGCAATACCTTCACACTCCATTTTTCATGACCGCCACCCTTAACCTTGTATCATCAGATCGTTTTCACCTCCAGAAAATCATTTGCTTCATTTCATGTCGTAGATGTGGGATGCATTAAGGCCCTCCTATGATAGGTCACTTCTTGTTGACATCAGCTCATTATCCAAGAAGTTGACTTAGGAACAACCCTTTCAGTACTTTGAAGCTTGCATGCCTCAATGGCAAGTTTCTCACTTCTGGCAATAGGTTTACATCAATGGCCTTCGACTGAAAGATTTCGCGTGGTCTTCAACATCAACACACATATTCACACCATGTGAATTGTACTGTATTACCTTGAATGTCATTATCATTATCGGTGATTCCTCTCACGCCTGTTAACATCTTACATCATTGGTTGGTAATCAGGCGATGTCTCTCCATGTTTGGCTTCAGAACATCTTTTCACATGGATCGACTTGTACATCGGGCGAAGATTGAATGAGTTTGAAGGCCCCGGATCTAGTTTCATCCATTCAGGCTACAATATATTTAGAAAAATAAAGACGTCAAATGTACTCCATAGCTACACAGATAATCATCCAAGCTAAGGGATGATGGCTCTACAAGAATCACCAATCTACAACACAGACGATTGTTTATCCTATGTACATGAAAATGAATTTATAAAGCTGAGCATGAGAATGCCCACCTCAGCTAAATCATGTAAAGAATATGAAGAAATGTATTGTATTGTATTTTATACAGGTCACCTTCCAGTTCGAAAAACCTCAGATCCTCATGATAAAGCATTTCACCAAACATCAGATGATTTACGACCTCATGCTTTAGGGGGCAACTGTTATAGACATATTTGGGCACTTCAACCCCAATCACATATGTCAAAAACCAAGGCCTCTTAAACCCCTAAAAGTGTTTTTTCACACCCTAAAGGATCATGGTCAACTGATTACATCATTTCCTAGAAGCTCCACCTGAAAAAACCACTCAGAACTGGCCAAAACTAGACCATCTCACCTACTCCATGGTCATGGTGCGATGCATCTCACCTGCTACACATGGGAGGTGCGATGCATACTGAAAATGCCTTCTGTAGGGTGCGATGAGCGAGAATAGACAAATGGCAGAGACAATTTGCTAAGTGGATGCCCAGGGAATCTTCTAGAAACTTCTCCTATGACACTTGCCTCTCTGAATTCACCCAAGGATGAGTGGAGATCATGAAATCTCCAAGTGGAACCAAGAACTATCAGTGAAATGAAACTAATTAAAAGCCCAAAAGCTGACTCACCCCTATGCAAATATCTATAAATGGATCCGTCATCCTAAAGATCCAGAGGATGGAATTTTGTATTTTGTAAGGAAGTGTTGTTGGTTTCTCTGTGAAACATTCTATTGTTGGGTGATCTAGCTTTTCATAATGTGAAGAGGGCTTTCATGCTGGAAGGATGGCACTGGATCAGACAACTGGGTTGTAATCCTCTCTTCTACTTCTATCAATAAAGTTATTTGAGTTTTCCTCGATATACTTGTGTATTCCTGAGTCTTGTATTTGCGTATGCATTTGTATGGTTAATGTACATATGATTCTATATTGTTTATGGTGTTATAGATCTCTATGCTTTGATGGTATTTTGCTGCTTTGCCTCTACGAGTGTTCTTTGAAGCAGGAAAAGTGAGAAAGGAATGGCAAAGCTCTATCAAAGGAGAGAGGAAACAAGCAAGGAGCCAAGCGAAAGACCAAGGTTGGTGCTCTCTGCTTCTCTCTTATATGTCTCCCATAAAGGAAAACACAAGTTACTTTGAATTGTTTGTTTCTAAGATAGCTACCCGTCTTAGTGGGACTAGCAGATTTGAATAGACACTAGTTTTCCTGGAAACATAGAGTCTCCAAAATATCTTCAAAATATCATTCAGTTTCACCTTTATCACCACCATTTCACTCACATGTCACAACTCCATAGCCATATATTCTTTCATTAGCCTCCATATTCATAATTATATGGGTTCCATTTGTGTTTTCCAAAAGTTAATTACTTCTAGTATTATAAGTGAATTAAATGGTTAAAACTTAGAAAAATGAGATATACTTGCTAATACTTAAAAATGGCTTGAGTTTCATGACATGCATAGGTCATTTGGAAGCTTCCAAGGCACCCTTATGTGGCCTCCAATGCTCAAATTCGAATTCCCTTCAAGTTATGGAAGAAGATTCAGATAAAGGTCAAAGAGGATATGTGTCTCACCATTACCTATTTGAGTTGTAACTCTATGGGTTTTTCTAGGGATCTAAGGAGAGAATAATGGACCTCCATTAATGAGGTATCTTCTTATGTTTTTGTATAAAGAGGAGAGCCTCCTCCTTTCAAAGGAATGTGTAAAGTTGGAGATACTCAGGTGGAAAGTTAAGATTACTTATGAATGGAATTTAGATTCAGCATCATGCTCATGAGTGATGTTCACCTTTATTGGTAATGCTTGCACTGGGAACCTCTCAACTTGCCATCTCTCATGCTTTTGGATTGGCCACCTACAATGTGTGAGATTTATTTATTTTCATAAATTAAGATCTATTACTTTCATAGATTAAGATTTATTTCTTTCATATCCTTTCCTATGTGAGAGGTTAAGAGTGATTGTTTTTATTTGAATTCTACCTAGAAGTTAAGAGAAATTGTTTTTATTTGGTTTCATAACTTTCCCTGTGTGAGAGGTTAAGAGTGATTGTTTTTATTTTCTTTCTACCTAGAAGTTAAGAGATTTTTTTTATTTTCTTTCATATCTTTTTCTCTGTGAGAGATTAAGAATGATTACTTTTCCTTTGTTTTTTGAAAGAGTGGCATGCTTTTCAAGTCCTACAAGATTTAAAGATTAAGATTTCAATTCCGCACGCTGTACTACAATTGTACTATAATTTCTTTTGAGTTGATTGTTGAATTAGAATAGGTGAATTTCATTTGTCATTATTTGGTTGTGTAGTTAGATTGATCTAAATTGAAAGTTAATTTCTAGAATATACAATGCACGCATACTTCGCAAGTTTTACGAAACCCTGGGTTGACGATTAAATGATAGGTAATTAATTTTCCTCAACAATTTGGTTCCGTTGTCGGGGAAGTGTGCATAGGAACTAGCTTTCAGTCTTCTTATGGACAAAGGATCTAGAATGCAGATCAAATATTCTTTGGAGCACAAAGGCTACATTGAGGAAGGGTATCGAAACACGATTGTGCCATGACATTCATCCATTATTCAAGAGATATTTGCAACAAATCTAAAGGTTAAAATGAATTCTAATTTCCTCATACACAATCAGGTACATTTCGCAAATTTGGATATGAATATTTTAGAAAGTTTAATTCGTAAATGGCTCCATTAAAAACATTCATATGCTTAAAAATAAAAATAAAAAATTTCTTTCAAGTAGATAAGTTAGGAAAAATAAAATCAATCTTGATTGCATTTTTTTTTTAAGTTGTTGACTGCATATTTTTTAGGTTTTTAGACCTTAAAAGCTTTTAGAATTTTATTTATTTTCTCGCATTTTTTCATTAACATCACAAATATTTTCAATAAAAAAATCATGTTTTGATTCTAAAAAAATTAAAAATCATGTTAGATTTTCAAAAAAAAAAAAACTTCATGTTTTTGAATAAGGGAAATGTAAATTTTTAAATAATGATAGTCAATTCTTTTTTGAAGAGAATTGAGAAAATTGACAATTTAGGATCTCATGTGACCTATAAAGAAAAAAAAAATTACATTAGCTTAAAAATCAAAATCCAAAATTCATCACGATCCTAGATCTTTCCCAAAGTGAACTCCTCGCTTTAAGGATCTCTTCTTCTCATGGCTTTAGAATCAAAACCACTATATCTCTTGTCAAATAAGTGATGAACTAGAGACATGCCTACAAAGAATATCCACTCTACCATAATCAAGAATTGGAAAATTGATAATACAAATATTATATAAGGGTTTCTTCTTAGTTTTGAATAAATAAGGGATCTAATGGACCTGTTGCAACTGAATCCAATTAATCATCAAAATAATGTAGGCATGCTCCATCCACAACCTGTTTAGTGTTGGCAAGCAAAGAAAATCTACTTTTTCATGTCTATGGTTGCTACCACCCAGAGATTCATTAATATCTTCAATACAATTCCTTTCAATCTTTGGCCTCAAATTCTTGAAGGACCACTCTGTTGTGCCAAATCATTACAATATATTGTGATCGATATTACTTGAGCACGCTATTACTTAAGTCAATATTGACAGCATTGTGACGATCAAATTCATTGCTAGGAATGGTACCTTCACCGGAATAGGCCATTCACATAAGAAAATAGCCTCCATGTTCCACTAAGAATTCTCTCTTGTTTTAAGATCTTCATTCACCTCAGAAACCCATTTTCCTAACATTGTAATGTGTCTCTCATCTAGCTCTGTCAAAAACTATGAAAATCGAGATTCTACTAAACGAATCGATGCTTCACTCGCATCTGTTGAAGCTTGAACTTTTGATAGTTTCAACATAACATCTTCCAACTCCTCAATGTACTGCTTCCCAGCAGAGGCAGCTGAGCTTTGTGCTTTAGAGTAGCTTGACATTGGCAAGAGAAACAACAACCATTATTTAATTTCAAGACCCAACAGTTACCTGAGCATTTGCTAGAAATGCGTAGCAGCTTAAAAATTCCAGTTTTAAAACATGATTTCTAGCCAAATGAAAACGAATTTCAGAACACTAGAATGTGGGTTTTTCTCAGAATGAGGTCAATTATAAAACCCATGAACTATTTTCTCAAATTTGTAAACAATTAGGAGATAGTCAGGGTTCTCTGGAGTCTTATTTTCATGCTATTTTGGTTTAAATTTATCCTTTTTTAATAATAAATATGAGTTAAATAATACAAAAATCATAATATATTAGATTTTAGTTTTTTACAAATTATATATTTGATTTTTTCTTAACGAACAACTCAAGAAATATTATTTTTTTCACATACTTATCATGAGATGCTCATAAAAATTCATGTTATTGCATTTCTCCTAGCTAATATTACATCATGTTGATAATTATAAAGACATGTCTAGTTTAAATAATTTACTTATAAATACATGAAAATAGATATTTATTTTACATAATCTAAATAAGAAAGAAAAAATCATCACCAAGTCTATTAGAAAGTCAAACAAATGCATCTTAATAGCCATCCCAGTATTTATCAATTAATTCTTAGCCATAAAATATTTATTATTTCAACTTTTATTTATAATTACCATTAAAAAGAAAAGTCAAAACTCTTCCATTATCCATGAAAGAGTTATGCATCCATGTAAGCCCATTTGTTTGTCTTATGGTCTATAGAAAGATGTAATTAACATTTTCACATGCATAATACCTCCTTTTAGTTTACATAATGTTGCAAGAACCGAATTTAAATATAGTAAACATGACTTTACCTCTCATGTCAAGAATTTAATCTTACATATTAATACACAATTTTTTCATTGTTAAAGTTCTCATAAATTTATCACTACATGATTTATATAATATAAACCTAAAGAAAAAACATGTGAAATGATTAACAAACCAATAAGTATTTAAATCTAGAATAAATCTTCAATGTTGTTTCCAAATTCTCTATTTTCTCATTTTTGTTATATTCTTCTTATTTTCCTATTTGAGAAAGATTGTCATTGTGATTCATTATTATCACAAATATTGTACACCATGTTTTAAACTACATTTACATTTATGGAGATATGTTGCATAGTGAAAATAAGGGAGGTTATTTTACTACATTGAAAAATTTGACGATGTTTATAGTAGGCCTTGTATTACACATATATGATTTTCCTTCTCCATTTTCTATCACTTTGTGAATTATTTTAAATAGATAGTCAAAATTTCATTTGAGAAAGGAGATAATATGAGTATATTTAGATTGATATCTTAATAAAAATAGTTATAAATTGATAGATCGTTCTTAGAATTACAATCTTTTGATCCATCCTGATGTCTATCAAAAGCCTATAGAATAATTCTATCATAAATTAGATTTAAATACATTAAACAAATATGTTAAAATTTTAATTTTTAAATTATCAATTACACAATTATAAATACTTAGTTTTAAGTGTGGAAATGTTTCCAATGAAAAAAACATGTAAAAACCTTGTGATTCTTACCAATTATATAGAATTCCAACAAGAAGAGTAAAAAACAATATAATTAGTGGAACAAAGAAAACAAAAATATATAACAATAGTATAAATGATGAAATAACACAAGTACATATCGCTCTCCATTGTCATCACCCTAATTATCTTCCTCGCTTGATATAATAAAATTGTTGTTCTCAAAAATATGTTTTGGTTTATGGCTATTTTTTGATACGAACCACCAATCCCTATCTAACACATCTGGGTAAAAGAACACCTAGTTGCAGTGTTTTGGGAAAACATAAGGCTTCCTAGCTTCATGCCACATCTTTCTAGAGTTGATAGATATCATCCCACTATCAAGATCTTCCTTTACATTATTTTGATGAAAGGTGTCCCACCACTTGCACCTAAAATTAACACATTAGAATGAGGAAAAGTCCGCTAGAATGATCTCTTGCATCTTTCTGATGTAAGCTAACATCCCTGTATTAGGTTTTGATCATGGTGGCTAGCAAGACTAAATTGGTTGAACTTGACTTCCATTCCATAGTCATATGTCATGCATCTATCATTGGCATCCTCTATGCAAAAATGATGTCCATACATCCTCAAATATGGGAACAAAAGCACCTCTAAAATAGTGAAAAAATCATAGTGTCATGTGTCTAATAACCTAAACATACTTAAAATATAAAATATAGATGTTAGAATTCAAAGGTGCACTATCATGTTAAAAATGTATAAAAAGAGATCATTACTAAGTTTTTACACCCAAACCCTATGTTTAGTTCATCCACTTTAGCACCCAGGTAATGACAAGATGCACTGTATTTCTCTCTGACTTGATCAACAACCTAACTGTTAGAGCATGTCACTGGAATATCTTCTTTTAAATGATTAGGATAAGGCACGTTTCTACCATTCAAATGTATAATTTTTTTCTTGTCACTATCCCATTTCCTCCTCTTTTATTCGTACAATGCGACCCACAGTTGTGTTGCTTCTAAATTGTAAAGAATGGATTTGTTGGTGGCTTCAATTTCTTAATTCTCTCATGAAATCAAACCAACATATGTAGTACGTATGAGATCAAAGTATGTATTAATATGAAGTTCAGTGTGAATAGTTACTATGTAGAAATTTGACAAATGATAAGTTGCTTACTCTTTATCATGTGCCCTTTCCCATTTGTTTGTAGAAGCTCCCTTTCTCTTTTATCTTCATCCCTTTCATCATCGCAAATCATTGCACCCAGTGTGTTGTCAATCTCCTTGATGTACTCATTGGCATAATATAAAGAGTCATATGATATGTACCCCTTTGCCATAGACGCTTCAGGTGTTTTCCTTTGTGGAACAAAACCTTTCAATTTCTTCATGTACCTCACTAAGAAGAACATTCAATGATAAGAAACCACCCAAACTATTTCAAACTCATCTACTAGGTGAACTATAATATGAAGTTGCAATTCCATGAAACTTGTTAGTAGTTCCTTCTCAAACATACAAACAATTTAGTTATCCCTTGATGTCATCGTGGAATGTTATCCATATGAATCTCCTTTGATGTGATCCAATGTATAAATGCCGATAATTTAGATATGGAACATCATATGCCTTGGGGGAATTCATGGTTCAAACGCCCATTCATGAGTAGAGGATAATGACACTGCAAAGTAAATAGTACATACAAAAATTAATTATAAAGTATCCCATTGCATATAAATAATAACAAATAATAAAATCATGTTTTTGACATACGTACTCTTAGAAGGCTTAAATAGTCATGTGATTTCAACCTCAATAAATGGTCTTCCACAATCGTATGTTATATTGTAGGGCTCCTCATAATATGATGTCAAAGGCTATAATGGATAAATTGGACTTGTATATAACCAAACCATACCATGACTTGTATTCATTTGATTATGGAAAAGTTAAATGCTTAGGTATTTTTAATGATCTGGTTGTATCATTAACACATATCCAATCAAAAGGCATGGTTATGAATATAATGGTGGCAGATATACCACAAAAAGTTGGCATGTTATTATAAAGGTCGTGGGGTATGATATTGGGAGGTTGTCACCAATTGGATATGACATATGCTATAGTTCAATTTTTTGAAGGAGAAAGCATGAGACAATATTGAGAAGCAAATTTTGCTTATGTTGTTAATGATGAAAAACATGCTAACAATTTTCCTCTATATACTATAGAAAAGGATCTAGCATGTTGTATCTTACCTAAAAGTGTTGAAATTACTTCACTCTACTTCTAAAGAAAGATTTGTAAATAACGTTGATTCTTCAGCAAGTACAATATGGAATTTGGCCTTTCGTAAAAAGGGTTCTAGAGAAAGAATCATAATTATCTATCCATGAAAAGAAACCATTTCCCTTTCTTTAAAAATGGAATTTGAAGTCACAAATAATGTAGCCGAGTATGAAGCCTTAATCTCAGGGCTGGAAGCCACAAAGAAGATTCAAATTTAGAATATTGTGATTACTTTGGGATTCAAAATTGGTAGTCAAGTAGGTAAGAAATGTTTGTCAAGCTAAGAATCCAAGCATTACAGCCTACAAAAATGGAGTATGGGATATAATAGAAAATATATTTATTCATTTTAACATTAACATGATTCCAAGAGAACAACAACATATGGAATATATTTGGTAGTCTTTGTAAGCCTTTTTCGAATTCAAACATAGCCTCAAATATGTTATGAAGTTGAAATTAGATATCAGCCCCAGATATTAGATAATGTCAAGTACTAGTAGGTTTTCCAAGATGATCAACAAATTCAAAATTTCTTGGAATTAATAGATGAGTTTTTAGCTACTCATATTCATGAAGATCCTAATGAAGAGGATGAAATTGAAACTACAAACCTTAAGCATGAATTTAAGAATGTAATAACAGGTCACATTATTGTACAACTTAAAAACAATTTAATTTCTAAATGATTGGTACCATTAGAAAAATTATTTAATCATAATGACATATCTGTCAAAGAGATTGCAAAAGAAAAATCTGAGACTAAGGATTGTAATATTGGTATAGAAGAACCTAGAATGGTTAAATATTTGTCTCTAGAGATGAAGGAAAGGTATGTGGATCTTTTTAAGTAGTATATTGATGTGTTCACTTGTAAATTAGGATCTAAAGAGCTATTATACCTCAATATTAAAACGCAAGATTCAATTGAAACCTAATTCCAAACCATTTAGGCTAAATCTCATATTAATCAATCCTCTCTTGTTACCAATAATTGAGAAAGAAATAAAAAAAATAAATTATATGCAAATATCATAGTGTCACTCAGATACTCAGAGTGGATAAAAAAAATGGTCCTTGTCAGAAAGAAGAATGGAGATATTAGGCTCAGTGTAGACTTTAGAAATTTAAATAAAATCTCTCTTAAAGACAATTATCCTCCTCCAAAAATGGATCATATTTTACAAAGAGTGAATTAAGCTATAATTTCTATGAATGTTGGATATTTAGGGTATAATAAGATAGAAATGTGGGTTAAATGCCAAAGTAAAACAACTTTCACTACACCATGGGGTACATTTATGTATGCCAAAATTCCTTTTGGCTTGATGAATATAGCACAAACCTTATAGCAGGGGGAAAAATTGGTGAAGATTACCTTATTGCCCATATCTTACAGAACCATCCTCCCACGACCATATTAGTTGAGGAATTGGTGAATGAATCTGAGAGTAGTCCTTGGACTGACTTGTGCTTTTTTGACTATAGCCTAGAACATTTTAATATTGTAGAGTTTGGCCCATCCAAAACTCTAAAGATCAACCCCTGTGTCCCATCCAAATAGGAATAAAAATTGTGTAATGTATTGAGGCAACGCCTGGATGCTTTTTCTTAGGATTATAAGGAAATTAAGGTGTCCATCCCTCAGTTTAAACTCATATTTACATCAAATAGGGATGCAAGATTGTGCACCAATCCTAGAGAAGAATGAACATAACTTTTAAGGACATTGTGAAAGAATAATTACAAAATATACTAGATTCAAGTTTCATATACCCCATTTCAAATAGTGAGTGGATGAAACCTCTTATTTTAGTTCCCAAGAAGAATAGGAAGTGGATAATCTTTTTTGATTGTTGATAACTTAACAAGGCTACAAAAATGCATTATTTTACTTTTCCATTCATTGACCAAGTCCTAGATGGCCTTGCAGGAAAGTAATTCTTCTCCTTCCTGGATGGATTTAGTGGATACAACCAAATCTAGATCATTCCTGAAGACAAAGATAAGAACACATTTACATGTCCTTGGGTTACCTTCTCCTATAGAATTCTTTCATTCGGTCTATGCAATGCCCCTGCTACTTTTCAGAGGGTAGTTCTGAGTATTTCTACTGAAATTTTTCATGACCCTGTTGAGATATAGATGGATGATTAAATTCCTTATAGATGTGACTTCTAGGAAGCTCTCTCCATTCTGTGAAAATTCTTGAATAAACGTATTGAAATGAATCTCCCATTGAGCCTTGATAAATGTGATCATTTGATGAATGTAAGGATTGTCTTTAGCCATTCTATATCCAAGGAAGGGATATAAGTTAACCCAAACAAAATTTCCATCATAAAAAGGGTCCATATCCCTCATAGACAAAGAGATGTCAGGAGTTTCCTTGGATTATCTTGGGATTAAAGGACGTTCATTAAAGGCTTTAGCAAACTGGCTTCACCCTTGTTTGGAAGATTGGATAAAGATTCAAATTTTTGTTGAACAAACAATTGCGAGGAAGCCTTTGAAATACTAAAAGAAATGTTGACCACTGTACCCATCCTTAGCGGCCCCAATTGGGCATTATCTTTCCATATAGACAGAGGTGCCTTAGACAAAGTTTTATGGGCTACCTTACGGAAAGTGGAAGAAAATTTTCCTTATGCTATCTATTTCATCAGTAATAACCTTTCTAAAGCTGAGTTAAATTATATTGTCACTGAAAATGAACTTTTGGCTGTGGTGCATTCTTTGAACAAGTTTAGGCATTATATCACTGGTTATCAAACTACGGTTCACAGCGATCATGCAGCCATTAAGTATTTACTTAATAAACCTAATGTCAATGTTAGGACAATTAGATGGTTGTTATTATTACAACAATTTGATTTGACTATTGTTGATAAACCAGGGATAGGGAATGTGGTTGCAGATTTCTTGTTAATACTAACCCTACCTGCAAATGATAGATGATAGACTTCCAGATGAACATCTCTTTTCCATATTAGTGATTTCTCCTTGGTTTGCTGAGATAGCCAACTATTTGGTTATTGGGAGGTTCCCTCCTAACCTATACTCCATGGAGATTAGAAAGATTGTCAAGAAGAGTGCCCCATTCACTTGGATTGGGGGAAACCTTTTTAGATTTGTGCCACATTAGATCCTAAGAAGATGAATGAGGGAAATATAGGTCTTTGACATCCTCTCAACATGCCATGATGGACCTAGTGAGGGCCACTTTGCTTCTAAGAGGATATTATTAAAATTTTTCCAATCAAGTTATAATTGGCCCAATTTACATTAGGATGTAAGGAGGTATACCACCAGGTGTGATTAGTGTCAAGGAATGGGTAAACCAACACCAAAGGATGAAATTCCCGTACAACCTCAAGTGACTCTAGAGACATTTGAAAAGTGGGGCATGGATTTTATTGGACCTATTGATCACCCATCAGGACAAAAAGGTATATCATTCTATGCACTGATTACTTGACAAAATGGGCTAAAGAAAAAGAAGTAAAGGAAACAATTGAGTAGAATGTGGCTAGATTTCTAAGGGAGAACATCTTCTACAATTTTTTTTTTCCAAGGGAAATACTCACTTATCAAGGAGCACAATTTACATCAAGTTTGATTGAATATCTTATGAAGCATCACCATATCAAGCATAATACATATACTTCCTATCACCCTAAAGAAAATGGGCAAGTGGAAGTCACAAACATAGCATTGGGGAACATTCTTACCAAGGTTTTTAATAGCAACAAAAAATATTGGGCTGACAAACTTGTGGAAGCCACTTGGACCTACAACACCACTTAGAATACCACCATAGGATTCACTCCACTTGAGTTGGTCTATGGGAAGAAGGCCTTGTTGTGTATTGAATTTGAGTACAACACCTTGAAGATGGCATCTCAATTATACTTGGATCTCACTATAAAAAAACGGGAAAGGTTGCTCCAACTCAATGGTCTACATGAATTCAAAATGCAAACTCTCCTACACACTGAGGTAATCCAATTACAAAGGAATATTTTTCATAATAAACACATTAGGAAAAATAATTTTCAAGAAGGATATTGGGTTGATGTATGATTCTATTGGGTTGTGTTATATTCTTTCCACGAATAGCCCACGCAGTTAACCGAGGGGCAGAGCCCCCCCCTTCATTGCACCGATTGCGTAGTGGGGGGAGTCAAAGGAGGTTTGAGGGTGTAGGTAACCCCACTCTAAGGGGTTTGTGGCAGCGCCCTGGAAAATTTTGGTTTGGGACACTATGTTAGGTTGGGCGAACCTACCTATGGTTGTGTGCATGATTTTCGCACATGGTTTTGGACATGATGATTTTAAGTCCATGGATTTGGACATGATGGTTTTCAGTCCATGGTATTGGATTCTTTGGCATGTATAAATATGTATTGTAATATTGAAAGGAATATAATGAAAAATCAAGCTGGTAGTCTCAGTTTTGGGATTTAGGAGAAAATCTCTGTGTATATGTGTTTTATATGTTATGCTCTCGCATTGTTTATTTTTTGTGTTTTAGAATTCGTATGCAGGTAGTTTTTGTATGGGGTTAAAACCTACATTTGGTATCAAAGTTGTTTTGGCTTCAAGGGAACGTCTTTGTTGCTGAGGGGTTTTACTCAGGCCTGTGGTAGACCTTTGTTAATGGTCAGAGTTTTGTGTTGTGGAAACTCAATATGGAGGATCTGTTGGTGGATAAAGATCACTGGATCACGGTAGATCCATGTACTAAACTGTTGTGGCCAGCAACACCGCCCCTTGTTCATTTAAGTGTTGTCCAAAATACTAAATGAACGGGGACCCTTAGTTAAATTTTTAAGGAAAAAACAAGTTTTTCCTTTCTTCAAAATAAGGTTACCATTGTAAGCTTAGAAAGGCCTTTGAATATTTTTAACCTAAGTCTACGATAAGGGAAATATCTTTAAAACTGCGTTGCAAAAAATATAGGAAATGCCTCCATTCCTCTATAATATGAGTATGCACAAAACCATCATGTTAAGCATAACATCGCATCTCAATGAAGTAATACTCATAAGGAAAAACTTCAAGATTTACCGATCTGCGATAACACCAATCGCAAGATCGCATATCGCAGAAATGAACTGGCAAGATTTGGCAAAAATTAAACTTCTACGACCTGCGATTTTGCGACCTGCAATGTTGCGATCGCTGCGATGGTGCAATCTGCAATGGTGCAATCTGCGATGTGATTTGTGATGGCGCGATTTGCGATGGTGCGATCTTCGATGTTACGTAAGAAAAACATAAATCACTTAATCATGAATCCTTCAGGCACGCCATTCAAGGAAAAGCCACTTACCATAATCTGACTCAAGATCATGCGCTTTTAATGATAGTAAATTAATTAGTTGTCAGTTATTATATTAAATGAAGACGCGTGCTTTTGTAAAGAATTACTTCACGTAAAGTGGCATATTTGATATATCTGTTGCATTTAAAAGTCTCCCATCACCTTTCTTAATCAGTCATTTCCACTTCACTCATAATCTGCAGGAACGAAGAGCTAAGACGATTCAAAGCCAAACGCAGGAGCAAATGGGAAAGAAAAATAAAGCTCAAGGCTCTGAGGCGAAGGAAAAGACTAAGGAGATGGCTCCTTTGTATACAGACACTGCCTGCAATAGAGATGCAGGGATTTCGACATGGGAAAGAATGTACAGGCTGTTGGAGGAAGAAAATCCTAGAGTAATGAAGGTTGATAATGCCGCGGGCTCACAACGCTCTTCCGAGGCATCCTTAGAGGAGCTAGCATGTTCATTTCTTCACCGGATAGGAACTAGGCCCAAAATTTTACCATATACAGATATGATCAAGTGGATACTTGACAATGCAGAGTTGAACAACAGACAATTCAAGGTTCAAGAACATGGACTCATAGGATCATTCACCACGCAAGATTTAAAGCTTATGTATCATCTTCCTGAACCGCAGATGACTTACAATGCACAATTTGTTAAGAAATTTGCAGCAGAGAACCCAAACCTAGCAGAGACCACTAAAGATTGGTCCAGAAAAGAGGAGCCGCTCAAAAAGGACAAAAACGGTATGTACAGCACTGGTTCCCTCACCTCTCCGTATTGTTTTGCTGCGGCCATGCTTTGTAGACTATTTGGGATGTCGTATATCAATAAATTTCCGTCTGAATGGCTACCACTAATTGATGTTGCCAAAAATGCTGATATTATGGATTGGGCCAAGATCTTTTCTGATAATCTTTACACAGCTTTTATGAATTACCGGTCTAAAAGACCCTTGTCTCAAAGGACCTACCCTCCTTTTTATCTGTCCGCATAAGTTATGTGATGCAGGAGCATCAAGACCTTTTTCTCCATTTGTAAATATGGGGTGTGATGATGTTAATTTGTAAATATGGGGTGTGATGATTTATTAATTAATTTGAATTAAATAGGAGAAGGTGAGGATTTATGTAAATATCCTTTTATTAATAAAAGGATATGAGGAAATTTAATGAATTGAAGGATTTTAGGGATAAAAACCTATCCTTTAGGGATGTTGAGAGATTTAGGGGTTGTTGAGGATTTTAAGGGATTGAGCATTTAATTTAATGATTTTAAATAGGAAGGGATTTGGAGAGAAAATTAAATAGAATAGGAGGGGAGAGTGTGAGAAGTGAGTGTGGGAAGTTCTCCTTGGGAGCCTTCAGGCAGTTGTAAAAGGACCATAGATCTTCATATCTGGCCATGAA
The DNA here is from genome assembly GCA_000404065.3 of Pinus taeda. NCBI lineage: Eukaryota > Viridiplantae > Streptophyta > Pinopsida > Pinales > Pinaceae > Pinus > Pinus taeda. The sequence goes on along the minus strand of APFE030709936.1, from coordinate 5,569 downwards.
GAAGCTCTGTGTAAATGTTTGTTTTAATGTGAATATGTTTATGTGGAATTCTATTTGTATGGATATAATTTGCATAAAGGGATAATGGCCTTATTTTCCCATGCGCTCTCTGCTGTGGAATAATGATGTTTCTTTTTCATTTGATATATAAACAGGGTTGGTTTTATATGGAACACATATACGTTGTTATATAATGTTGAAACCGCACATATATACAGTTATAAATTGTTGAATGGCACGGTGATGATGGTTTTCTTTTTAGTTGATGTATAGATAGGTCTGAGATTGTATATTCACCGGCGGATTGTAATGAGGGTGTATATATTTATATTCATCAGTGTTAGCGCAGGTGATGCCGTGAGGAGATGTATATGGTAATACATATCTCTTTATTCTGTTGTGCAAACAAATTGTAGAATTCTTTTAAGAATTCCGGAGGCGGCCATTGGTCGTTTGTACGCTTCGAAAGTTAAATCTTAAGGATCATATCTGTGTATTGTATTGTATGAGGTTGCTGTGGCGAGTCCCGGAGCTTGGGAGCGAAACAATGGAATTCACAACTGTATGTGTTAGAGAACTGTCATACGGAACTGAGTAAAGCGGCAGCGCATGGCTCTTAGAGGAAGCCGTAGCGTAAGAAAGTGAGTCTGAACGTAGCTGGTCGACGGATATAATTTACTATGAAATGCTTATTCATAGCCTGCGATTTATATTTATATATACACCAACCTGCCTGTGGTTTGTCGGTAGCACCGGTTTCAAAGAAGGAAAGGACTTGCTGCGCAGGTGCGTAAGAGAATATAGGGATATATAGCTTTGCTATAGTAACACCTCTTGTCACTAGAACCTATGTGATTTATATACATATCAGAGCCTTGTCTATGGTAAATTTGAACTTCTAATTTGAACTTCTAAGAGTTAGCATGAAGAGCGCTGGTATTTTGTTCAAAGGGAAAGAATTTGAGTAGAAAATTGGATGTATAGCGGTACATGCTTTAAAGATCCTGGAAGAGCGGCCTGGAGTGGCTAGGCTGCATCATTTGTTGGGAAGTCGAACTGTGGAGAAAAGCCAAGGAGTGCTTGCGTTACTGTTAATGTTGATTGCGAGGAGACTGCGTTGGGCCTGCGCGTTAAATTGTCTTGATGCGAGACTGAGGTAATGGACATACATTAAAAACTGTATTAGTCTTGGTTAGGGCTATGAATTGGAAGAACCGCCATTTTTCCTCTTATTGAATGAGCAGTGGAACTGTATTAGTGAAATACTGTGAATTTCATTAAACGTGGACTAGAACTGTGTAAAAGTGCTGGCGCGCATCAGGATTAAGTTGTAGTTCCAGTTCATGACTATAAATGCCCGTGGATGCGTATATAACTAGAGCTATTTCAGTTGAAACCCGAGCGCGGGTTCCAATGGTATGTTTTTAAGCTGTGCTTATAATTATATATTTTGCAAGAGCGGAATGATGTGTTGCGGATTTATGCCATATTATTGAGTCGAGCACAGCTAGAGTGATTGTTTGTTTTGGTAATTAGAAGTAATTAGGAAGATCCTGGTTTTGCAGGGTCACCCCTGCATCATTATGGATATGGAATACCTAGCTTGGCAGGATGAAGAGGAGGGGAAAAGAGCAAGTGCATCCAGAATAAACGAGAATCATAAAGAATTTCTCTTTAATAAATGGGACAATCAAATCAGGCAGGCGGAACAAGCAGCAGAGACAGCGGCCACGAAAGCAAACATTATTATCGACTGTGTAAATGAGAATTTACACAGGGCCAACTTAATCGAAGAGACCACCCCGGGGTACCTACCAAATAAGCTACGACTGGAAGCAGAAGGCGCAGGAAAAGGGAAAAGCGATCCAGGCACTGAACAGATTAAATTGGGAGTGTTACTAGGCATACTTAGTCAAGCCACATAGTCAATGGATGATTGTCAAATGCATCATAAATGCATCCGAAAAAGTAGTGCCAGCTCTCATAGGTTCTGTTTTCGTGGCCCAGCTCAGCGTAGAAGTCGGCCAACCGACTCTTCTCAAGTCCATGATGAACACTTGCAGTTTTAAGGACCAAGTTCAGAAGTAGCCTTATTTTGGAAATTTGTTTTTTCTTTTTATTAGATTAGAAAAAGGACGGTCATTTGAAAACCGCATCCTAAATTTTGTAAAGACACTATTATTAGGATTAAGAAGTAGTATTTTAACCCTTCTCATGCATTTAGAGAAGGGTCCAGAAATTTGTCAAAAACTTGTCCTCGGAACATGCACTTCTGCACCCTTAGAGGAGGTTTTGATGAATGGATGGATCGAGATTTATTAATGTTTGCATTTTATGTCTGCTACTGATGTTGCACTTTTGTACTCTTAGTAGATGTTAGAACAAGTAGAGATAAATCGTTTTTGCTTGAAGCTTATGAGTAGGATTAGTCATAAATGGTACTTTTATCTCTTGGCCATTTCTGCTTATATTCTTAAAGTGATATACAGTTTTTAGTTGTTTATATGTTATTGCATGAATGTATGAGTTACCATTTGGCACTTCTGTACGGTGGAGCCATTTATTTATGTCTGATATATGAATAACTTATTATGCAATATGTTGTTCACAATTGTTTTGCCTAACTTCTTATGCAAAGTGGTTTATCTTAATTGATTTCTATTCTTATAATAGCTAAATGATCTTTATTAGCAGTTATTGTTTGAAATCTCTTTAGATTGCGTAATAGAAGAAATACACCCCGAGTTAGCGTAGATTAGATGTGTTGTTTCTCATTAGATTACAATGGCATAGAGTTAGTTTAAAAGTCTGAATTAAATTAGCTTTAAGTACTCTTAGATCAGCATCATCCAACTCTACACACACACACATAGATTGGGAAACTAGTCCCATTATCCCCAGTCAGGCCCGCTATACCAAACGGATAAGGAGCTGCTAACCAAGGTCCGGACCGGGTGGGTATCCCCCTTGTTGTCGACCCGATTTTCGTGGCTTCAACATATTTGGTGCTAGAAGGAGGGCCTGAACATAGTGTCTGTTGGAATGATTTTCAATTGTAACATTTGAATCTAGATGGCTACTCACAAACTTCCCATTTGGAGTTGCATCCATGTTCCTATCTCTTCCAACACTCCACCTGAAGTGGTAAGACTCTTGTCTCAGGTAAAATTCAATGGTAAGAATAATTCTTCTGCTTTTAATCATGCACTGCAATTTATTCAAGGAGTTTCAAGCTATGATGTTCAAAGAATTGATGAAGGCATTTTATGCAAAATTTTTACCCTTACATTCACGGCGGAAGCTAGAAAATGGTGCAGAATCCTCCCAGTTGCATCAATTCACAGTTGGGACCAATTCGTCAAGACTTTCATTTTTGGATTTGATTGTTATGACTATGACCAAGTATATGCCGAAATTGATTATCTACGGAAACAAGATGAATATGTTAGGGATTTTAATATGCAATTTCATCTTAATTGTCTAAAGTACGATCTTGAAAGTGAACTCATAGATGAAGAATCTTCAGATTATGCTAAGCATTCCCTACCTCCTATGTCTGATCAAACAGAAAATAGTTCAAGTTTTATCTCATTTCCTTCTAATATGAACGAGAATTTTAATTTGAATATACAAATCGGTCATAATGAAGAAATTCCTCAAATCCTAGGAGTCATGCATGCTCTAATGCAAGAAGACAAAAGCGAGAATGCTGGAGGAAAGCCTGCCTTGGAACCAGGAGATGACTTTGATATAAGGTCAGATAATATCGTTGCAAGTCAACAAATGCAAATGCCAAGGTTAGAACAACAAACTATTTCTCTTTCAAAAAGTATCAGTACACAAAGGTATGATCTAAAGCCCGATGTCAATAATGAATTTGATGAACAAAGATTTTCGCATGATGATATTCTCAAATGCATTGTTTCAGAATCACATTTTTCTCTTTATCCTGATGTTTTTAGTGATGATAATTTTTCCCCTCTCAATATTAAAGATATCTCAAAAAGCACAGAGGATTATTCAAATGAGTCATCATTAGGTTTTCAATATAAAAAGGAAGCTATAGAACATCCTTTGATCATTTTCAAACAAGAACCACTTGACCTTCCTTGTCTGAAAATATATGACGAAAAAGAGAAATCTAGGGAAACCTGTAAAATCATTTATGGTGGTTACTTTGAAAACGATGATGTTATTGATTTATCCCAAGTAACTCATCAAAACTCAGATAATGAGAGATATTCTAATTCGAAAATCATATCAGTCAATCCTCATTTCAAAGCAAAAGACCATTTACCTGATTTTACTATCCAAGACAATACCCCGATCTATGATTCATATCATGAAGAAACCCCCATGCCTGTTCACAATCATAATTTGTCTTCTGATTCACAAGACGGAACTCGAAATTGCTCAGATCCCATAATTCTGGCCAGTTCTTGTGAAGAACAAATATTCCAAGCCAATCCCAGTTGTGCTGTAACATTATTTGTACATATAACCATTTCTTTCTTTCTCACTTGCACTCATTTTGTACAAAGTCAGAATGTGTTTTAAATTTTCATACTTTTGATATATTACTATGGTATGTTGAGCACCTTATCAAAGAACATTCAAAAGACGTGCTACCATTTTGGAAAGCTAAACTGTGTCAAGGAAGTATAGAACTTCCTCTATTACAAGATCATCAATCCATAATAGAAATTCATCCTGATTTTTATGATCCAATAGGTATCCAGTTGGAAAGAAGTTTTCATGAGAAAGAAATTTCAGACAAAATTCCAACTGAATTTACACATTCCTATTCCACATCCAACATTAACAGTCCAAGAAAAGTTTTGTTCTTAACACTGATGTTGGAAAGTTACATACGTGTAGGAATGAAAATGAAAAGGTGGCTCCACTCGAAATATCATTTCACCTAGTTAAATTTTGTATATAGTTAGAGTAGGAGTAGGAGTAATTTAGCTAGGTTATTAGGTTTACTTTTAATAATTGGTAGGCAAAATAAGAGAAGAGATTATCCCTATTCTGTACATAACCCTAGGGAATGTATACCTCTCATTTCATTAAATATTTTTCTCCATAATAAAATTTTCTTTGGTTAACAACATTTGACGTTTACTAAAGACACCTTTTCTCTATCAAGATTTTGAACTTCTGCTTCTATAAATAGCATATCTTTTGGAAACTTGATCTTTATTATCAATAGAACTTTAACCCAGATATGATACTAGTTTCAACTCCAAGAAATTTGAAGAAAGAAATCTTAGTGAAGGAATTGTTTTACGTCAGTACAATGAAAGGCATCAATAACAAAATAAGGATTCCCTGTAGAAACAGCCATTTCCAAAGAAGCTCTATTATTGTCGTCCATAACTTTCTTAAGGAAAAAATTGACTTCCTCCTTGCTAAAGGAAATCACAGCATTCAGAGAAACAATCCGAGAAAACACTATATCTCAAAGAATAAGAGGTCTCATCATGAGCCAGCTTATCATGATCACAGATATTATAACTTGCTGACTTTGCCAATACTGTCTACCAAAACAGGGCAACGACTCAAGATT
>APFE030709934.1:0-27450 GCA_000404065.3 Pinus taeda | reverse complement strand
AGTGAGCAATAAACTAACTCATCTTAAAGGGGTAATAAAATTGTTACATCATATAAAGAAAGCTCTAACCCTTGAGCTATGAGCGGTAATACAAGGAAAAATAAAAAAGAAGTAAAAGGCGCACAAGAGGGGTGGAAAATTCAAGTTGAGTTGGTAACTGATGCATCCACGAATGCTCTCTCTTCACATCTGAACACTCAAGATGTGGACACCCCCATTAGTTGGTCCCTTTGACCATGGCACTTGACCATGAAATATTCTCTCCTCCATTATCACATTATTATACACTAACACCTATCAATTGAATGAAGGACTAGGGAGATGTCACTTCCCCTTAGGGGTTGGAAGCATCTAATAGGGTTGACGATTAACTACCCCTACCAAGGGAGAAAATGCCTTTGCAAGAACTTGGTCTTGATTTTGGAAGAGGATCTTGTTTGAAGTATTATCATGCCCTTGATGTCCAAATTTGGTTGACTTAGATGCATTATTGATATTAGTATCTGATAGATAGTTGCTTTCACTGGAATCCATGTTCTTTTTGTTAGGTTGGTCATTGCAGCCCAAGCTTTCTGCACCCACTCCATAGGTACCCATTGTTGATTTTTGGTAGCATTTGATGTGCTCTAAGCCTCAAAATTTGCAAGGAGGCTTGGACACATGCATTCCACAATACCCATAAATCATTTTGAGAAATTCCACTCGGAGATAGTTTTATTAAAATAATTAATTATTTTTAATGGGTGCCTAAGTCTAAACTTAGGAAATTAAAATAATTAAAGGGTATTAATCTAATTGTGGGTGAAACTTATAGAAGAAGACGAGGATCAAGCCAAAGTGATTTGAGCCATTGATTAGGATCTAATTTGAGCCGTTTGTTCTCAACAAAAGGATTATAAGAGGAGGCTTGATGGGAATTTGGAAAGCACATCGAGTGGGAGATCAAAAGATCGAATTTTTGAAGTACAGGAGTTGTTGGGAAGAGAATTCGAAGTGATCTTTTACATTGAGAGGCAGAGATAGTTCTAATTGGAGATTCCTCCTAATCCGGGAATTCTCAGTAGAGAAGGCACAGAGAGATCCTGCAGAGGCAGCGCAGAGCCAAAAAGGTTGACGCAGGGCCACGCAGAGGCAGCCCGGAAGCCTTGAGGAGGTCTATATTTTGTTGAAGGAATCAAATTTTGAAGCCAGAATCCGGGGTGTGAGACCAAGAGGTGGGAATCGAAGTTCTTGGGAGGCAAATTGATCAATAGAGGGAGTGACGCTGTCCCTAGATGCTGTGATGCTAGGCTGACACAGTGACTGTGTAGAGGCAACAAGGGGCAAACCATTCTGTGGCTGGATCAATTGGGATCGCCTGTGATAGTGTGAGGTACTTCTCACTATTATTATATCAGTGATATTCTCTGTACTGGATAGCCAGCAAGGCATCCAAATATTGTGTTCATAAAACTACTGCTTAGTAATACAAATCCTCAACTGCTACGCCGGTTTTCCGCATTAGGTTTTGCGGTGGACATTCGTCCAAAAATAACTGTGTAGATGTGTGTGATGCTTATTTCTTTCTTGTGCTGTATTTAGTTTCCACAATTTTATTTTGGTGTACGCTATAGTGTATGTATTTTAGTATTTGTCGTAGAGAACTGCAAGTAACTTGTTCAATTAATTTAACAAGTAGGTGAAATATAATCAGTTTGCTGCGGTAGGTATCGGGTAACTGATTTTTCATACCCATGCTCTTCAGATAAGTACATGGCCTAAGCAGGTGTAGCATTGAGAGATTGGAGCCTCCTGATAGCACTAGTAGATCACACATCCTAGAGGACTTCCAAGACCTAGGATGTTAGGCAACTTTGACCTGGTTTTAAGGATTCTTTAGGATGACACCATTGGACCCAATATGCCCCTATGCTGGTCTTAACACAACCTGATGGGTAGGAGCTAATTTAGAGCCCAGATGAGGATGGTCTCTCATTGAGAGACTATGGAGGGTTTGTTGCAATAGAGGAAGCCTTAATGTTGGACAAAAGGAGGCCTTATTTGTCAATTGGAGAACCATGGAGATCACTTGATGGCAACCCAACTACACTTGGGACCCCACAAGAGATATTGAGGTGGATTTGAGGGCCAACCCTCAAATTTTTGGGTCATACACACATTTGGACACCTCATCACACTTTGGCATGGCATTTGGAGCCCTTAGTAGGCATGACGTTAGCAATTTAAGAGGCAATGACTGACACATGTGGGCTATTATCTCTATTTTGTCATTAGGTAATGGTTTTCCTTGTAACCCAAGTTCATTCAATGATCAAACATGCTTTTAGGGGCTTTGTCAAGCTAAATTAGGAGATCTAAGCCTCATATAAATATAGGATAGGCTCAAATTATTTTCATCATCACTTGAGATCTAGTTCAACTCTGTTAGAGAATTTGACCTAACTGAATTGTGGTCTTGTATCTTGTGGAGATGTGATCTTTTGAGGATTTTTGCTTTTGGAGCTATTCTTTGGCATTGGAGATGTCATTTTGGAGCAATAAATGATTTGGTCATGCATTCTATCTTGTAAGTGTACCTTGTGTTTGATAAATATTTTTATTTTGTGGCTATTGTATGGAATGGTTAATTATCTAGTGCTTTTATGGGCTAGTTATTGTTGAAAATTATTCTATGGAATCTTGGTAAGAGTATTGCATGCATTACCCACTTATAAAATTTGTATGACAATCCTATGGGTGAAGCTTTCAATAAGCTCTCCCCATTGACTTTGCTCCCTCACAAAAATGATATCTAGGGTTTGAAACCTAGGGAAATATAGGCTCTCATATTTCCCTTAATCCTTGTTAGGCTTTAGTTGTTTTCTCTTAAGTTTAATTATCCCATAGACTCCATAAATGTTACATTCATTGTTATCGACAATTTATCATTGGGGGTCCAAAATTTTAATTAATGGCAATATTGGGGAAATTATCAGGAAATTGAAAAAATTTAAAAAATACTCACTTTTTTATCAAAATTTTAAACTTCTGAATTAACATCAACATCAAACAAACACATTGTCACATAAATATGAAGATAAAACCATTGTATAAAATGTATAATATGTCAAGTGGTGCATCAAACATCGATACTGAAATATGATACCTGTTCTGACCCTCCTGAATCACAAGTCTTAATAAGATCAAAGAAAATAACATCAAAACAAAAATGTGCATCTCATGAGATGATCATCATGAGGCATCTAGATACTAAAAGCCTACAAGGCTAATCATGATGCACCCAAATATCAGGTTTCAACAATTCCTTCTACCCCTTTTATGGGCAAGGTCACTGATGTCATTCTTCCTCTAGAAGTAGTAGGTGTCACGTGCTGAGCCTGAACTTGATGTGAAATGTGAAACTCTTTGGGAAAATGTGGAATATGAAGTGGGATGTCTTCTGCCTCTTCCCCTAGTTGGCAGTCTCTGTGCGGTGGTCGTTGTAGTAGTGGTTGTGGCTCTGACACACTCTCAAATTCAATATCCTCCCCTTGCTCTAAATCTGTCTCTCTTACAAGTGGAGCATCCTCCTCCTCCTCCTTTGCCTCCCCCTCCTCATCCTCTTGCTCCAACCACTCGAGTGCCTCCTCCATGATAAGATTCTCGGTCTCCACCCTCCACATGGTGTCAAGTGCCTCAAATGAAATGGAATCTGTATCAGGTAGTTTGTTTATCTTCCTGGCTCAAAACTAAGATTGTAGTAGACATATTGTTAGTTTTTGTAGCATCGGATGTGTTCTAGCCACAAAATGTTGTGGAGAATCTAGAATACATGAGATCTCCAAAACCCAAAAATCGTTTCTGGAAATTTTCCCTGTAAGTGTCTCAATTATATTATTAACTGAGTTTTAAATATTTCCTAATTATAAACTTAGGGAATATGGTTAATTAATCAATATTAATTGAGATAAGGCATGAATAATCTAGAAATTCACACGGATCGACCCAGAAATGATCCTAGCCATTGATTAAGTTGTAATCTTGGCCGTTGGTGCTCCAACAGTGGATTATAAAAGAGAGTCGATGTGGTGATGAAAATCATCCTAGTGCAAATACTCAAATGCCCAGGCAATTTGATTTTCTTAGTAGCAATAACTCAGCAGAGAAGATAGAGCCATAGGATGAGTAGTAGGAGGAAGAGAAAAGCAACAACATTCTAGGAGGAAGTTTTTCAGCTCTTGTAAGAATCGAAGGAAGGAAGGCCGAAATCTTCAGAGGGCCAACGTAGGGACTATGCAAAGGTTGACGTAGACACTTCAACGTAGAGGTCAGGGAAGCTATTTCAAAGGAAGAAAATAACTGTGGGGGGAGAAAAAATTCTCACAATATTTTTGCCAATGTTTTCTTCAGATTAGATTGCCAGTTGGCCCTCTAAATTATTGTACTCATAATTGCTACTAAACATTAATAGTAAAACCCTCATCTGCTGCAACGGTTTTCCGAAGTTGGGTTTTTCCAGGGATAATTGTCCAAAAATATCTGTGTCAATTTTATTGTGTGTTCTAGAATTTCTTTGTTTCTAGTATTTTATTCTCTGCAATATTTTTATGGTGAAAATTGCAGCTGTGATTTTATTTGTTATTTGCCGTGAGCAAATAAACTATAGAATTAATTTTTGAGTTAGAAGAATAATCTCCAGTAGTTGCAATAGATAAAATTTTCACATGGTATTAGAGCTTAATTGATTAGCTAAGAAGCTTAGAAGCATAAAGGAATTTCATTGTTCAGAGGGAGCAACAGATCAAAATTCTTAGAGGAGACTGCGAAGAGCCCAGAATAGGGAGTTCAAGTTACTAGGGCATTTTCCTGTAAGTGTCTCAATTATATTATTAACTGAGTTTTAAATATTTCCTAATTATAAACTTAGGGAATATGGTTAATTAATCAATATTAATTGAGATAAGGCCTGAATAATATAGAAATTCACACGGATCGACCCAGAAATGATCCTAGCCATTGATTAAGTTGTAATCTTGGCCGTTGGTGCTCCAACAGTGGATTATAAAAGAGAGTCGATGTGGTGATGGAGATCATCCCAGTGCAAATACTCAAATGCCTAGGCAATTTGATTTTCTTAGTAGCAACAACTCAGCAGAGAAGATAGAGCCATAGGATGAGTAGCAGGAGGAAGAGAAAAGCAACAACATTCTAGGAGGAAGTTTTTCAGCTCCTGTAAGAATCGAAGGAAGGAAGGCCGAAATCTTCAGAGGGCCAATGTAGGGACTATGCAAAGGTTGACGTAGACACTTCAACGTAGAGGTCAGGGAAGCTATTTCAGAGGAAGAAAATAACTGTGGGGGGAGAAAAAATTCTCACAATATTTTTGCCAATGTTTTCTTTAGATTAGATTGCCAGTTGGCCATCTAAATTATTGTACTCATAATTGCTACTAAACATTAATAATAAAACCCTCATCTGCTGCACCGGTTTTCCGAAGTTGGGTTTTTCCAGGGATAATTGTCCAAAAATATCTGTGTCAATTTTATTGTGTGTGCTAGAATTTCTTTGTTTCTAGTATTTTATTTTCTGTAGTAATTTTATGGTGAAAATTGCAGTTGTGATTTTATTCGTTATTTGCCGTGAGCAAATAAACTATAGAATTAATTTTTGAGTTAGAAGAATAATCTCCAGTAGTTGCAATAGATAAAATTTTCACATGGTATCAGAGCTTAATTGATTAGCTGGGAAGCTTAGAAGCATAAAGGAATTTCATTGTTCAGAGGGAGCAACAGATCAAAATTCTTAGAGGAGACTGCGAAGAGCCCAAAATAGGGAGTTCAAGTTACTAGGGCAGTAGTTCGATTTTTCAGAAGAAGTGAGGCAGGAAAATCGAATTACCCAAATTAGCGATTCAAACAATCACAGGGAGAGTTGCAACTCAGATTTTTCATTGTCCAGAATCTTGGTTGGACATAGAGAGTTTTGTTGTAGGCTGCAGGGTAGAATCCGTGTAGGGAGAAAAGAGAAATAACACACTAAAATTGTTCCAATATAGCCATGGATGAAACTAACATTCAAGAGACTTCAGTTTTGTCTTCCAGGTTGGAAGACGAATTTGCTTGCTTAGCGGATCAACTTCACATGGAGTCTGGTATATAGACAGTGGAGCTTCAATTAACATGACAGGGGTTAGAGAATATTTCTCTAACTACAAAGAGGAGTAGATGGATTTCCAGATTACTATGGGAAACAGAACGAAATGTACTCCAACAGGGAGAGGTGCCATGGGTTTTCAGGGGGAGTCAGGAGCAAGCACCAATGGTTCAGAGGTATTGCACGTGCTAGGATTGGGTATGAACCTGATTACAGTGTCTCAGTTACATGATAAGGGGTATGATGTTCACTTCGTAGGGAAGAAAGTGTATGTCAAACACCCGAGCTGGAAAAAGGTAAGACAAATTGGAGTTGGAAGTAACAGGTTTTATCAGTTAAAAATCGATTACCCAATGGCACTAATAGGCAGTAATAGTAGCAGTGGGAAGGAGTTGAATGAATTATGGCATAGGAGAATGGGACATCTACATCATGGAGCACTCAGGACACTCAAAGAAATTGTAACAAGGGTTCCCGAACTTGGAACCGAACACGATGATGTGTGTAGAGGGTGCGTACTTAGGAAGTATGCTAAGGCGACATTTCCAAGGAGTGAGAGCAGCGCTAATGGCGTGTTAGGACTTATACACTCAGATATTTCTGGCCCGATATCCACTAGAGCTCTCAGCGGTGCTGAATATTTTGTCACCTTTATTGATGCTTATTCTAGGAAAACTTGGATCTACTTCTTGAAGACCAAGGATGAGGTCTTCGATTGTTTCAGAAGTTTAAACCTCTCGTGGGGAATGCCTCAGGGAAGAAAATCAAGGCTTCACTCAGATAATGGTGGAGAATACATTGATAAAGACTTCACAGATTTCTGTGCGAAGGAAGGCATCAAGAGAGAATGGACAACTCCATATAATCCATAGCAGAATGGTGTAGCAGAGAGAAAAAACAAAACCATTGTTGGAGCCGCAAAGGCTATTTATATGACCATGATCTACCCAGATTTTTGTGGCAGAAGCATGTAACACAACAGTGTATATTTAGAACATGACTCCTCATAGAGCATTGGGGAAGAAAATGCCAGGAGGTGTCTTCATAGAGAAGAAGCTAAAAGTTAGCCACCTTAGAATTTTTGGCAGCTTTGCTTATTGTCACGTGCCAGACAATTAACGGGCCAAACTGGATCAGACTGTAGAGAAGGGGTTTTTTGTTGGGCACAACGAAACCTCAAAGGCATTCAGAATCTACATTCATAGCAGTAAGAAGATAGTAGTAAGGCAAGACGCGAAGTTCATGGAGGACCGAGCTTTCAGGAGGTCTCGTGAGATGCTTGTGGGTGATCAAAATTAGTTAGTAGAAGTTCTTTTAGTCCAGCAACAGGGGCAACCACATGGGCAACTAGTAGGATAAGCAGGAGGACAATCGCAAAGGTCAAGTACTGTGACCAGTACTAGTATTTTCTTAGGTGCAGGAAATTTGAGGAGTTCTCAGCAGATGGAGTAGCAGAGACGAGATGGGAAGGATTTGGCAGAACCTCCCACGACTAGTGGTCGAGCCAATAGAGAGGTTTGTTAGACATTAAGAGATGCAAAGGAGTTTGGAACCTGTAGGACGAACAAGAGACAATGCAGATAGCTTGATAGGTACCAAGCATTGGTAGCTCAGGTTGGAGAACCTTCCAACTTTTAGGAGATCGCACAACATTAGGTGTGGATAGATGCCATGGTAGAAAAGTATAGCTCTATCATAATGAATGATGTTTTGGAAGTAGTGTCTAGGCCAGAAGACAGATTAGTGGTAGGTTCGAGGTGGATCTATAAAATCAAATATGCGATAGACGACAATGTAGAAAAGTACAAGGCTAGGTTTGTGGCAAAGGGGTATGCACAAAAGGAAGGGATAGATTATGAGGAAACCTTCACCCTAGTTGCTAGATACACTTCTATCTGGTCAGTGATATCTCTAGCAGCTTAGATGGGATGGCAAATTCACCTAGATACGCATCTATCCGGTCAGTTATATCTCTAGCAGCTCAGATGGGATGGAAAATTCACCAGATGGACGTTAAGACAACCTTCTTAATTGGAGTGATAGAGTAGGAAGTGTACATAGAATGAACATAGGGATTTGAGACTCAGGAGAGGTACACATGTGTGCAAATTGAAGAAGACTCCAGGCTCCCAGAGTATTGTATGGTAGAATTGACACCTACTTACAACAGATGGGGTTCGTCAAAAGTGACGTAGATCCCAACCTTTACTATTTGATGGTGGAGGATGAGCCTCTCATTTTAGTTTTATATGTTGATGATTTATTCTTCACAAGATCGTCAGGACTCATAGAGGATTGAAAGAGAAACCTGGCAACATAATTTGACATGAAGGATTAGGGGTTGATGTACTATTTCCTAGGATTGGAGGTGTGGCAGAAGGATGTGGAGATATTTATTGGACAAGGAAGATACACTACAGATATTCTGAAGAGGTTCAGAATGCAGGATTGTAGACCCATGTCTACACCCACGATTACCAACTGGAAGAAGATAGATGCATTAGATGACAAGTATGTCAACACCACCTTGTATAGATAGCTCATTGGGTCTTTCATGTATTTGGTCAACACTAGGCCAGACATTTGCTTCACAGTCAATACCCTTAGTCAGTTCATGGTGGAACCAAAAAGGGTACATTGGGCAGCAGCGAGGCATATTCTGAGGTACATTTGTGGCACAGTTGAGTATGGGTTGAAATATACTCGAGAGGATGATGTTTGATTTTGTGGGTACACAAATGCATATTGGGCAGGAAGTTTAGTGGACAGGAAAAATAACTCCGGGTACTGCTTCAATGTTGGATCAGGGATGGTTTCTTGGTTTAGCAGGAAGCGGAGGTCAGTAGCATTGAGCTTTGCAAAAGTAGAGTATATGGCAGCCATCACAGCTACGTGCGAAGCTATATGGCTTCAGAAGTTACTAGTGAGCTTGTTCAGGCAGAGGATGGAGGCGACCAATGTCTATTGTGATAGCCAGAGTTGCATAAAGCTCTCTGAGAATCCAATGTTTCATGACAGGTCGAAGCTCATCGATATTCGGTGTCACTTCATTAGAGATTGTGTACAACGAAGAGCAATCCAACTAGAGTATGTTCCCACAGAAGAGCAGGTTGTAGATATACTCACAAAAGATCTAGGGAGAGCTAAGTTTGTCTATCTCAAAGAACAAATGGGAATGGTGGAGAACTCGTTTTAGTAGCAGAGACAAGCTATTATGGATGTTGTAGATGTGGAAGTTGCAGCAACGACATATGAAAGGGAGTTGCACTGCAGATGCAGTGTTGGCAGCAGTATGACAGGGTCAGCTGCAACACAAATGCAACGTATATCCGAGTTGCATAGTAATTGGTGGGCAACAACAAGCATACATCAGTAGCGTAACAGAAGATGATGTAGTGACAGAGTGTTGCTACAGGAAACAACAACGCTAGAACACATTCCTCGCTAAGAAGCAGTGTTAGTTTTTGTAGCATTAGAAGTGTTCTAGTCACGAAATTTTGTGGAGAGACTAGAATACGTGAGATCTCCAAAACTCCGAAATCATTTATGGAAATACCGCCTAGAAGTTTCTCAATTAGATTATTAACCGAGTTTTAAATATATCCTAAGTCTAAACTTAGGGAATATGGTTAATTAATTCGTATTAATTGAGATAAGGCGTGAATCATTTAGAAACTCACACGATTCGGCCGAGAAATGATCGTAGCCATTGATTAAGTTTTAATCTTGGTCGTTGTTGCTCCAACAATGGATTATAAAAGAAATTCAATGTGGTGATGGAGATCATCCCAGTGCAGATACTCAATTTCCTAGGCAGTTCGGTTTTCTTAGCAGCAACAACTCAACAGAGAAGATAGAGCCATAGAGTGAGTAGCAGGGGGAAGAGGAAAGAAACAACATTCTGGGAGGAAGTTTTTCAGCTCCCGGAAGAGTCGAAGGAAGGAAGGCTGAATCTTCAGAGGGCCAGCATAGGGATTGTGCAGAGGCTAACGCAGGGACTTCAGTGCAGAGGTCAGGGAAGCTATTTCAAAGGCAGAAAATAGTTGCGGGGTGAGAAAAAATTATTACAATATTTTTGCCAATGTTTTCTTCAGATTAGATTGCTAGTTGGGTATCTAAATATTTGTACTCAGAATTGTTGCTGAATATTAATAATAAAACCCTATCTGCTGCACCGATTTTCCCAAGTTGGGTTTTTTCGGGGACAATTGTTCAAAAATAACTGTCAATTTTATTGTGTGTGTGCTAGAATTTTTCTGTTTCCAGTATTTTATTTTCCGCAGTATTTTTATGGTGAAAATTGCAACTATGATTTTATTCGTTATTTGTCGTAGGCAAATAAACTACAAAATTAATTTTTGAGTGAGAAGAATAATCTCCAATAGTTGCAATAGATAAAATTTTCACACATATACCATGTCATTGAGGAAGTGGACACCTAACCTGAATGAGGGGAATTTTGTGATTAATCATTAGATGAATCAGGATTCAGGGTGATGTCCCACATATGTCATAAATTAAATTAAGGAACTTATAAAAAAACTAAATTTAAATTTGAAAATTTCCAAGGTTCTAACCTCTTGCGCTTTTTGTAGTGTATCTTTTCAATGACACTCCAATTGTGCTCACACCCTGAAGAGCTGCAAGATTGAATTGATAATCGAATGGAAAGTTTTTGCAACTGTAGGACTCTTCTAACATGGTTTTCCCACCAAACATCTACAACAAATAAATGGAAAGGATTCAAATTTCCAAGGAAAGACTATGACTTATATTTCAATTTTCCATGAAGTAACAAATGTCAACATTTCAAATAGAATCATAGATAGTCATAAAAAGAAACACACATGAAATTTGAAAGTGAATTGAAATAGATTGTACTTGTAGCTTACCTGGATAGCCATATCATACCCAAATGTCCCAGAACTCAACCTATATACCTCAAGCTGTTTGGAAATCTCATTGTGTTCAGCGGAAGTCAACACCATCCTCTAATACATTAGTAAAGTCCATCCATAACCTTTGCATCAAACCTAAATCCACATACATGAGAATGCAAGGATGAAGAAGAGCCTTGCTGCATGAATCAAATGATGGGGAGTGTTGTTCCATCACTCATCAATCACACCCCATATCTCATCTGATCTAGTGAATCCCTCTTCGCCCTTGTCCTCAAAGTATTGATGGATAGCTTCCTTGGCCCTATCCATGGCCTCATACAAGTAGCCCATTGCTGGCTTGTCACTGTCGACCAAGCAAAGAACCTTTACTAAAGGTTCTGCGATAGCTCACAACACCTCCATTCCCATCCAAAAACTTTGGTTGTGTCTCACAAGTTGGGCTATGGCTTGCCCATCCACTTTAGTGCTATAGACACAAGCATTCCACCCATTTGAGAGAAACATCCTCTGTAGCTCCAACATCCAATTGCAGAGAGGTTGAAGAGAAATGAAGCTAGTTGCGTAGAAATCAGGCTGAGCTGGTAACTCATACATCCATGAAAGCTCCCTCCTCACATCTATACACTCAAGATGTGAACACGCCCATTAACTTGTCCCTTTGACCATGGCACTTGACCTTGAAGTCTGCTCCCATCCATTATCACATTTTTATGCACTAACACCTATCAATTGAAGGGTGGACCAAGGAAATGTCACTTCCCTTTGGGGTTGGACGCACCTAATATGGTTGACCATTAGCCACTCCTACAAAGGGAGAAAACACCTTTGTGAGAACTTGGTCCTAATTTTGGAAGGGTATCATCATTTGAAGTATTTTTATTCTCTTGGCATCCAGGTTTAGTTCACTTACATGCATTATTGGTGTTACTCACTGACGGATGATTGCTTTCACTAGAATCCACGATGTTTTTGTTAGGCTGGTCACTATAGTCTAGGCCTTGGGAACCCACTCCACATGTACCAACTTCCTTTAGAGAAGTACATGGATTAAGTGGGTGCAACATTGAGAGACTGGAGCCTCTTGATAGCACTAGCAGATGACACATGTCATAAAGTACCTCAAGGACCCAAGACATTGGTAAACTTTGACTAGGTTTTTAGGATTCTTTAGGATGACACCACTGGACCTAGTATGCCCCCAAAATGGTCTTGACACAACCTAATGGGAAGGAGCTGATTCAGAGCCCAGATGACAATGGTCTCCTGTTGAGATATTAGAGAGGGCTTGTTACACCAAAGGAAACCCTAATGTTGGAGGGTGTTAGTTTTTGATGGTTGGATATCATCAAACAATTGTTCTAGTCTCAAACTTTGTCAAGAGGCTAAAACACATGAGATCTCCATAACCCAAAAATAGTTTCTAGAATTTCCAGTTAGAGATAGCTCAATTAAATTAATTGATCGATAATTAAAAATACCCAAGTCTAACTTAGGGAAATCGATTAATT
Source organism: Pinus taeda (assembly GCA_000404065.3). Lineage (NCBI taxonomy): Eukaryota > Viridiplantae > Streptophyta > Pinopsida > Pinales > Pinaceae > Pinus > Pinus taeda. The sequence goes on along the minus strand of APFE030709934.1, from coordinate 14,909 downwards.
AATGAGAATTAATTGAGAAAGGTGAGAATTCTCTAGAAATTCGCATGGATCGACTCAGAGATGATCTTAGTGATTGTTGAGGATTTAATCATGGCCATTGGTGAGCCAATGAGAGATTATAAGAAGAGGTTAACGGGGTTGGAGAAAAATACACTCGAGATCGATTTTCCTTGGTAGATCGAGCTATCCAGAAACAACAATTGAGCAAGAAAGAAGAGTTTGAGCCAAAGGGGAAGCAAAATCAGTGACGAGTAATGACAGTGAGTTCAAGGAAGATTTCTAGTTCCAGAGAGGCAGTGAGAGGAGGCCGAGTTCATTCTCCAGTTGGCTGCATAGGGCCTGCGTAGAGCCTCATAGAGGCAGTTCGATTTTGCTAAGCAGGAGGTGGATTCAGTTGCCTGGAGCCAAGATAATTTTCCAAAGGGTCGGAGAATCATTTCCAGAGCAACAATAGTTAGTTAGAGGCAGATTTGAGGTAGATTTGGGTAGTGCGTGTGAGTCACTGCGCAAGGCTTGCACAAAAGCGGCACAGAGGGGTCTGAGTTAGCCAGTTCAAGTGGCTAGGCTGAGCTAGGATTGTTTGTGGAGGAGGGTAAAATTCCCCCAGTAATTTTGCCATTATTTCTCTTAGATTTGATTGCTAGTTTGGGCATCCATAGGTTGCACTTAGAAGTTCACTGTTGTATAAAAATAAAACCCTCATTTGCTACTTAGTTTTTCCCTCATTGGGTTTTTCCGGGGACAATTTTCCAAAAATAACAGTGTCATCTTTTTTGTGTGTGCTCTATATTTCTCATTGTCCAGCATTTTTATTTTTTGCAACATATTTTATTTGTGAAGAATTGTAGTGTGAATTATTTGTCGTTTGTTGTAGCAAATAAATTGCTTAATAATTAACCAATTAGAAGAATAACTTCCAGTTGTTGCATTTTAAGGAAAATTTCACATGGTATTAGAGCAAGTTTGATAGATCAGTGGCTCAAAGACGAAGAGGGAGAAATTTGTAGTTCAGAGTGAGCAACAACACAATTTCTCCAAATTTGCATAGAGCCAGCCGAGTGGTTTGAACTGTTGGGCAAAGGGGTCGATTTTCTAGTGTAGGTAGCAGGAAAAATTTGTAGAGCCAAGTGGTAGTTCCAACTGGCAGTGGTAAAGCTGGGAAGTAGTTCCAGTGAAGAAGATCAATGAATTCTCAGAGTAGATTTGGGCACAATTATTCTTGCAACAGTTTTGTAGTTGCAGAATCAGCGTTGGGTGGAAGAGAAATCACACACACTAAGGGATTTTTCCTAGAGGGTTTCCAGTTCAGTGTTGAAGGAAATCTGAAATTTCTAGTTGCAGAGGCAAAACCAACAGGAAGCATTGCACATTCCAAAAGGGAGTGCGAATTGTAGAGCAGGTAGCCAAGCAAGAGAGGAGGATATTCCTATTCATTTCCCAGTTGTGAGTTTTGTAGAAAATGGTGTCAATAGGACTTCGAGATCAGGTAGGCTAGAAGGTGCATCCAACTACATTATTTGGAAATCTAGAATGGCTTTTCCTGTTAGATGATAAAGGTCTGAAGGACTAAGCAGAGAGAGCTATAGCTAGAGAACTACAGAAAGGAGAAGGGCCAAGGTCTAACTTGGGGAAATCGATTAATTACTGGGAATTAATTGAGAAAGGTGAGAATTCTCTAGAAACTCACATGGATTGACTAAAAATGATCTTAGTCGTTGATGAGGATTTAATCATGGTTCTTGGTGAGCCAACGAGAGATTATAAGAGGAGGTCGATGGGGTTGGAGCATGTTGGACACCTAATGCACTAAGGGTTGGTGCGGAATGTGAATAGTCACCAGAGTCCAAGAGACCTCTTGGTATGTGAAGACCATTGGTCACAAGGAAACGTATAAATGTACATTATTGCGAATAATAAATGCAATGAGTGTTTATCTTACCTGCTATCTTCTCCATGTGTGTGTTTAACATGGTGTCAGAGTGGATGAATTTTGGCCCTGCTCCAATCTAAGCCACTGGTTTGTCAGTTTTGCTCTATTGGCTCTATCCTAGCCAAAACTTTAGTGTTCTAATTAGATGCCTGACATAACGCTCCACTAATTTGGCCTTTGTTAGAAATCTGTTTTCTTATTTTTGGGCATTCTCTGCAATTGTTAATACTCTTCCTTTGCAACGTCCACTATTCGTCTTGTCGTTTCATTAATTATAACCTATGTCCCTATTTTTTGTGCATTTGATAGTGGGTCGCTCTTGATATGTACGCTGGTTATATCTCAAATTATTCCTTCTTTGCATTGATTCTTAAACACTGTTGACTAGCCCATCTGCACGTTTCCCACCTGTGATGTTCATTCTCTATGTTGAATGGTGCACGCAGTCCCTTCTCTGCGATGGTTAAAACATTGCTATTCAAGCTGGTTCATATTTGTTGGAATGTATGTACGCTGGCCAAATATTTGCAAGACGTGATTGTGGTTTCAATGATGCGTGTGCTCCTACAAGAGAATATATATATCATATCTACAGTGCGTTGATGAATTACCTGTGAACTAGTGATGAATCTTTGTGTTCAAGACTCCTCCTAGCATATATAATAATTATATTCAGTGTCGAAGACCATGAACTATGCACTCGATCGAAACTCTTGTAATGAGAGGTCGATTACATAGAGCTGCTAGTATGGTATGCTATGGATATATGGTATATGCTTTGAACTTTATATACATTTTGCGTTAACTTACTCTTGAAGGCGATATATGCATTATGGTGGGCGTACATGCGTTGGATTTTTTTCAAAGGTCATATCATATACGATGGTATAGATTATGATTGGTGCATTGTTAGTGTTCCATGTTGCATCCTGATATGGTGGCATACAATTTGCTTCATCATGGTGGAAATTGACAGAATTCTGAGAGCAACTAACAACAAAATTAACTGATCTCAAGAGTCAAGATATATTATAATGCAATCTAACGCCGATGTGGAGTGAACGTCATGTGTTGCATTTGTGAAAGGGACCATTCACCTCATTTGAAGATTGGTAAATTGCTTTGTTGTTCTCCACGGTTGACTATTCGAACTTGTGACATCTCCCATCATCAAGCATCAGACGTAGAAGTCTACATCGCTCTCTCATACAACTTTGGGTTTGCTTTTCCTTCTTTGTGGTATTTGCTAAATGATTGAGGTATTCAAATTGGGTTCCATCGAGGACAAAGAATTTGTTGAGCAGAAGCACGCGAGAACATCTATGAAGAACACAGGTATCCCGTGAAATCGATGAAAGCCAAGCTCTCAAGTGAGTTGGGATTATTAGAGAAGTAAGTCTAGCTTTCGTAAGGATTTGTTTGGCACCCAGCTTCATAAGCTTATACAGAAGTTCGTGTCTAGTAAAGAATTAGTCTCTATATTGCGACTGTAGTTATGTTTGCGCTTTTTGAAATGATTTGTTGAGCTTGTAATAGCTAGAGTTGGTTTCAAAAGATCACAACACAGGTTTACAAACGTTTTTCATGTGCACAAGTTTATATCCATTTTATATAATCTTTTTATCCAGCCTCATATTATCACTGCATTTGTTGTGAGCACGTATAGATATGTAAAATTTTGCCAACATTGGAAAACACTAAGTAGTAGAAGAGTGGAGTTGCAAGAAATTTTTTGAATGGCTCAAATTAAAATTTTATTAAAGTTATTAAGCACTCTAATTCTGTCCACCGTTGAAGGCACAATCAAATCTTGCTGACATTCAAAGATGTCTACAAGATGCTCAAGAAAAGATCGAGTTTCTACAACTCGTATCTCAATTCTAGCAAGAAGAGCTACAACAGAATAGACATCATTTTGAACCTATTTTTGTTCAGAACATTGAGACAGATTCCCATCAACAACAAGAAATTGCAGATGTAGTACCCATTTCAGGAGAAAATGTGCAAAAAGATGCAGAAGTTCAGTCTGCACTTCTCAAGTCCATCATCAGAACTTGGGAAGAGCTTGTCAACAACAAGCACAAAAGTGGTCTTGGATATGACAAGGATGTGTCCTTTCATATTCTGGACTATTCCAAGCCAATCCGATTTCAAAGCGCTGGATTTCTTCAGGACGATTCATCTTCACCTGTTCCTTCTCCTCTACAACAACAGATTTTGAACTGCCAACATTGTGACTGAGTTACCCATGTGAAAGATCATTTTTTTGATCTTCACCTGTGCAAGCATTGTGGTCAGCATACTCATTCTTCAAACAGATTCTTCAAAAACAAGCCTCCTAGAAAAACAAAGATTCACCTTGGATGGATTGCTTCTTGGAAATGGGCTTCAAAAGACCCAACAAGATATTTAAATCATACCACAGAATTTGTTCTTGAGTACTAAAAAGTCTTGCAGTTGAGTTATCTTCATCTTCTCGCCTTGTATCTGACAAGTGGGAAATGATGGTCATCTACAAGTTTCAAAGCCACATCAAGCAAGCTTGAGCCACAACCTGAACAATCTGCCTGAGCCTACAACCAGAGACAGTGATACCTAGATTCAAACTTGTAGCTAGAGACATAGAAGCCCCTAAGAATGACTTTGGTTGGTGGCCTTCCTTAAACCACTGTAGGTTGAAGACCTTTTTTTCTCTAGGTTGAAGGTCTCCTTCTTCAAAGCATTAGGGACACTTCCTCTAGCAAAAGAATTCAGCTTCTTGCCGGATTTGGAAGAGTTCCAGGAACTGCACTAAGCATTCTAGTGATGGTGGTCATCCTTAAATCACTGCAGATTCAGACCTCAATTTCTCCCACCTTATGCTCTCATCTCAGAGAGCACATTCAACTTATTGTTGTCATGCATTGTTGTATTTTTGTATTACAATGCTCTTCTTGGACACGTATATACCCTTTCAGATTAAGGGGGGAAGGGGGGGGAATGTTGGACGCCTAATCCACTAAGGGTTGGTGTGGAATGTGAACAGTGAATAATAAATGCAATGAATGTTTATCTTCCCTGTTGTCTTCTCCATGTGTGTGTTTAACAGAGCAAAATACACTTGATATTGATTTTCCTTGGCAGATCGAGCTATCCAACAACAACAATTGAGTAGGGAAGAGGAGTTCGAGCTAGAAGGGAAGTAGAGTTAGTCAAGCGCAAAGACAGTGAATCTTGAAGAATATTTCCAGTTCCAGAGAGACAATGAGAGGGGGCCGAGTTTATTCTCCAGGAGGCCGTGTAGGGGCTTTCACAGAGCCTCATAGAGGCAGTTCGATTTTGCTGAGCAAGAGGTGGATTCAGTTGTTGAGAACTGGGATAATTTTCTAGAGGGCTGGAGGATCATTTTCAAAGTAGCAGTAGTCAGTTAGGGACAGATTCGAGGCAGATTCGGGCAGTTCATATGAGTGATTGTTCAAGGCTTGCACAAAATTTGTGCAAAACAGTTTGAGTTAGGCAATTCGAGTGGCTAGACTGAGTCGAGATTGCTTGGGGAGGAGGGAGTAATTTTTCGAGTATATTTCTCAGAATGGATTGCCAATTTGGGCATCCATAGATTGTACTCAAAATCTCACTGTTGTATAATAATAAAACCCTCATTTGCTGCACCGTTTTTCCCACATTGAGTTTTTCTGGGGATAATTGTGCAAAAATAACGGTGTCAATTTTTTTTGTGTGCACTCTATATTTCTCAACTTCCAACATTTTATTTTCCGCGACGTATTTTATTTGTGAAGAATTGCGGTGTGAATTATTTGTTGTTTTTCATAGCAAATAAACTACTTAATATTTAACCAGTTAGAAGAATGATTTCTAGTTGTTGCATTACAAGGAAAATTCATAAATAAGAGGCCTTATTTGACAGTTGGAGATCCATAGATCACTTGATGGCATCTAAATTGCACTTGGGACCCCATAGGATATATTGAGGTGGATTTCAGGGCCAACCCTCAAATTTTGGGTCATATAGACATCTACACATATTTGGACATCTCATCACACTTTGGCATAGCATTTGGAGCCTTAATTCGACATGACTTCAACAATTTGGGACGCTACAGGTCACATGTGTGGGTTGCCTTTAGCTAATGGGTTTGCTTGTAACCCAAGTTCATTCAATGATCAAACTTGCTTTCAGGGGCTTTACCAGCCTAAATTAGGAAACTTAAGCCTCATATAAATAGAGGATATGCTCAAATCATTTTCATCGTCAGTTGGGATCTAATTTGACCCTCTTAAAGAATTTGGCCTAGCTGAATTATGATCTTGTATCTTTGGAGATGCGATCTATTAAAGATTTTTGCTTATGGAGCTATTCTTTGGCTTTGGAGATGTCATTTTGGAGCAATAAAGGATTTTTCATGCATTCTATCTTGTAAGTTACCTTGTATTTGATAAATCTTTGCATTTTGTGGCTATTGTATGGAATGGTCAATTATCAAGGTCTTCCATGTGCTAGTTATTGTTGGAAATTGTTCTATGGAATCTTGGTTATAGTATTGCATGCATTACCCACATATAGAATTTATATGACAATCCAATGGGTGAATCTTTCAATTAGCTCCCCCCGTTGACTTTGTTATGAAAATTTCATCTATCACAACAACTGGAAATTATTTTTTTAATTGTTAATTTATTTAACAATTTATTTGTAGTTATCTACAAGAAATACCAAATAATTCACGTTGTGATTTTCACAAATAAATATTGCAGAAGAAAAATAACACTAGAAACTGAGAAATGCTAGTACACATAAAAATTGACCCAATTTTTTTTGGACAAAAGTCCTCGAAAAAACCCAAATTGGAAAAATCGGTGCAACAATTGAGGGTTTTATATTATTAAGAAACAGTGAAATTCTGAGTACAATTTGGATGCCTAAAACTGACAATCCACAACAAGAAAATGTAGCCGAAATTATTTAAGGGAATTTCCCTTCCTCCATAAGCAACTTTGGCACTCGTGCAACTGCCTGTACTCACGCTTCTGCCCATACTTGCGTTGTTTCCTGTAATCGGGATTCTTCCTGTACTCGCGCAACTGCTCGTACTCGAGCTTCTACCTGCACTTGCATTGCGCGCACTTGAGTTGCTCGCTCTGGGAATAACTCGGTCTCTTGTCGCTGCCTCTTCACATCTGGAAATTTTCCTCTGGATCACTGTACCCACGCCTCTGACACTTGTGACCCTTATGGCTCGAGCTCTTCTTTCTTGCTTGACCTTTGCAGCTGGATAGCTCGATCTGCCAAAGAACTCACACCACTGGTGTTTTCTCCAAGTGCCCATCAACTTCTTCTTATAATCCTCTATTGGAGTATCAACAACCAAGATTAAAACTTAATCAAGGGCTAGGATCATCTTAAAGTCTATATGTGTGAGTTTCTAGACTCTTCTTACCTTGACTTAATTAATTTTGATCAATTAACCATTTTTTCATAAGTTTAGACTTAGGAAACATTAAAAAATGTGTTAATAATCTAATTAAGTCATTTCTAGATGGAATTTCCAGGAACAATCTCTGGGTTTCGGAGATCTCATGCATTCTAGCCTCTCCACCAAATTTCGTGGCTAGAACACATCCGATGCTACAAAAACTAGCATTTTATCCTTGACAAAAGTAAATGCTACGGTTTGAAACTTAGGTCAAGGCATTGGCCTTGGTCACATTGTGGATTAGCTTGAAAACTCACATTAAATCTCATTCTTCTTCTCCTAAACCTGATTTCGACCTCTTAATGAAAGCTGCTAGCTAGGGCTAGGGCATAAATTTCAACTAGGACAGAGAACATTACCTTGTGGAGGGATTCAACACTTGGTTGTGAGGTATTTGCCTCAAAATCAACCTTTTCCCATGGCTAATTTCTCTGTTTAGGGTTGACGTCCTTTGCCCTACACAAATTGTGCCCTAGAGAAGCTCTAGTTTTCCCTAGGCTTCAAACTGAGGCTTCTTGTGCCATAAGTTGCTCATACACATTTATTATAAGCCTTTTCTTGGCTTTATGATTGTATACAAGCTTATTAACCTTGGTTATCCTCAATCCCTAGGTCACGCTGAAGCCCCCATATGCATTTTAGAGGATGTGAATTGCCTAATTGTGATATCTAAGCTCTGTTCTTAAGAAGAACAAGCCTTCTTGGCCCATTACTGTTACCTTTATCCCTAGTACTTGATAAGGTGAAAATTTCAAATTTGAAATCCTATTGCACCAACTGGAATTAATTCTTCTAATTGTTAATTAATTTAACAATTTATTTGCTACGATAGATACCAAATTAATCACATTGCAACCTTCACAAATAAACTACAGAAAAAGAATAGTGCTAGAAACTGATAAAATCTAACACACAGACACACACACACATAAAAATGACACCGTTATTTTTGAACAAATCTCCTTGGAAAAACCCAACTTGGGAAAAATCAGTGCAGCAGTTGAGGGTTTTATATTATTAAGCAATAGTGCAATTTTAGTACAATATATGGATGCCCAACAGGAAATCCAAACAAGTAAATTTGGCCAAAATTTCCTGTAAGGGAATTTCCCTTGCTCCACAAGCAACCCCGACACAACTTTCCTTTAGAAAACTTGTCCTATTGGACCCTCTGTGTCAGCGTCTGCATAGACCCTTCGACGACTAAGCCCAAAACTACCTCTGATGAAGTTGTTTTGCCTATATTTGCTGAGGAAACTGATTCTCCGACCCTCTAGAAGACTTTCTTGGCCTTTGGAGTTGAATCGATTTTTCCTCCACCCAAATCTAATTTCTCTTCTGAAGAAATTGCGTAGTTCTCTGTGTTGCCTCACTGGGAATAACTCGGCCCCTTGTTGCTGCCTCTCTGGATCTAGAAAACTTCATTTGAATCACTGTCTTTGCCCTTTATTGACTTTGCTTCGATCTTTGGCTCTCTGGCAACTACTGTTACTCTTTGGAAATCAATTTGCCAAGGAAATCGAACTGTTGAAGTGTATTCTGCAGGTGCCCATCGACTTCTTCTGATAATCCTCTGTTGGGACTCCAATGGCCAAGATTAAATCTTAATCAAGGGAAAAGATCATCTTGAAGTCGATCTGTGTTAGTTTTTGCACTATTCTCACCTTGACTAATTAATTCTGATTAATTAACGATATTCGCTAAGTTTAGACTTAGGAAATATTTAAAAATCGCTTAATAATCTAATTAAGCAATCTCTATGTGGAATTTCCAGAAATGATATTTGGATTTTGGAGATGTCATGTATTCTAGCCTCCCCACCAAGTTTCATGGCTAGCACACATCCGATACTACAAAAACTAGCACTCCCTCTTAGCAAGGACCGTGTTCTAGTGTTGCATACCCTGCTACAACACTCTGTCTCTGTATCTTCCCTTTGTCATGTTGTTGATGTCTCGCTGCTGCTGCCCACCAACCAATGCACAACTCTGAGGCTGCACCTGTGCTGCTGCTGACATTGCATATCGCTGCCAACTCTGCATCTGCACTACAACTCCCTCTTGTTTGTTGCTACTGTAACTGCAACAGCTACAACTGAGAAGCATTCAAAATATTGAATCAATTGTGTTCGATATGATGTATCTGTTTCCTGAGTCTTGATTGCTACTAGCCTCTGCACTGTCATTGAAAAATCTATGCTGCTGCTAACTTTGCACTGAGCGTCTTGCTCTTCTGTCAACACTGCACTGTGCTCCTCACACCTGACTGCTATTAGTTTGCAACTATCACTCCGATATCTGATCGCATCCCCTGACACTGATCCATCCTGCTACTGGATACTGTGGGCCCCTGTAGCTAGGTAATGATCCATGAAGTGGACAACTCAGTGGACCTTGCCCAAGTCTGTAGCTCTCGGGGGCTACAATTCCAAGTCACCCAACTTCACTCCTAGAGGTATGGTGCCCAACATTGTGAAGTCTTCCTCCAACCTGGAGGACAACTTGTTGATCTCGGCCCTGCCTGTTGGTCCTGCTTCTCCTACTTGTCCTTCTTCCTAAGAGGACACTGCTCGCTGTAATGACTGAGCTCACCACATCTGAAGCACTTGACCTTTGACAGGTATTTTTGCTTCTTTCTCTAGTCCCCCTGCCCCTGACTGGGGCCCTTTGATGCAAGGGTCACATTCTCCTCCTCCTTCACCCTCGTCAATCTGCTACTGTTGCTGCCACTGATGGAGCTCTTTAGTAGAGCTCGCCTCAACTTCTCCTGCTGCAAGTCAGACCACATCCTATCCCATTCCTGTAGCTTGTCTCTACCCAATATACATTGGACAAAAAAATGTCACTCTTTAGAGACACTGTTCAGTGCCAACGTCATTAGCTCTGTTGGTTGAGGCGGTGCCCCAACAACTCCAAACTGGTCTCGTACCTTCTGAATCCTGGTGAGGAAAGGATCTATGTAGTATGCAGTAGCAAGATATGTGTAGTATCCAGTATTGAAAGTACCTTGATATAGCGTGGAGAGAGCATCCCACGCCTCTTTGGCAGTGCCCTTGCCAGCGATGTGTGAAACTATATGGTCCTAGAATCCATCCAAGATCAACTGCTTTGCCTTCACCATTTCCTTCTAGTATTCTTTTAACTGATCTGCATCCTGGGGAACTGCCACAACATTGTCTATGTAGAGCTTTAGGCCATATTCATCCATCAGGAAGGACATCCTGGCCTTCCAGATGACATTGTTGGAGGAACCCTCCAACCTATCTTGATCTCTAAATTGGTCTGTGGCCATCTCGAAAACTGTCGAAAACCCCTTGATTCCTTCTGCTTAGCTGCTGCTCTACTACTCACACTCCCTTTTAGAATGGTGAATCTGCTAGCAGCTACTGCCAATCTGCTTGGACAAATCGAACTTCTAAGACTCGAAGTTCTCTGAGAGAAATTTTCCCTTTGTTGTGTGTGATTTTTTTCCACCGAACATTGATTTTGCTGTTGCAAAACCCTCTATGTCCAACCACGAGATCTGCTCAGCGAAAATTTGAGTTGCTACTACTCCCTTTGACTGTTTGAATTACCATTCCAATCAACTAGAATTTTCTACAACCCTGCAATTGAAAATCATCTTATGCACGAGCAATTCAACCAGCCTGTCAAGGGACTGTGCAACCTCTAAGAATTTTGGCTTGTTGCACTCTTTGAGTAGCGAAATTCTTTCCTCTACTTCTGAGCTTCCTGGCTGTTCACTTACGCTCTGATACCATGTGAAAATTTCAAAGTTGAAATCCTATTGTAGCAACTAGAATTAATTCTTCTAATTGTTAATTAATTTAACAATTTATTTGCTATGACAAATACCAAATTAATCACAATGCGACATTCACAAATAAATTGCGGAAAAATAATAGTGCCGAAAACTGAGAAAATCTAGTACACACACATTAAAATGACTGTTATTTTTGGACAAATGTCACCAAAAAAACCCAACTTGGGGAAAGCGGTGCAACAACTGAGGGTTTTATATTATTAAGCAATAGTGAAATCTGAGTACAATCTATGGATGCCCAACTAGAAATCCAAACTACAATTAAATCTGGCCAAAATTACCTAAGGGAAATTTCCTTCCTCCACAAGCAACCCTGACACAACTTTCCTACAGAAAACTCATCCTCCTAGACCCTCTGCGTCAGCTTCTGTGCAGGCCCTTGGACGTCTAAGCTCAAAACTATCTCTGATGAAGTCATTCTTCTTGTCTTTGTTGAGGAAATTGATTCTTCGGCCCTCTGGAAGACTTTGCCGACCTCTGGAAGTCGAATCCATTTTTCCTCCACCCAAATCGAATTGCTCTTCTGAAGCAACAGCGCAGTCCTCTGTGCTACCTCACTGGGAATAACTCGACCCCTTGTTGCTGCCTATCTAGATTTGGAAAACTTCATCCAGATCACTGTCTCTGCCTCTTACTGACTCTACTTCGATTGCTGGCTCTTCGACAACTGTTGCTGCTCTTTAGAAATCGATCTGCCATGGAAATCAAACTACTGAAGTGTATTCTACAATTGCCCATCGTCTTCTTCTTATAATCCTCTGTTGGGACTCCAGTGAGCAAGATTAAATCTTAGTCAAGGGTTAGGATCATCTTGAAGTCAATCTGTGTGAGTTTCTAGACTATTCTCACATTGACTTAATTAATTCTAATTAATTAACCATATTCCCTAAGTTTAGACTTAGCGAATATTTAAAAATCGGTTTATAATTTAATTAAGCCATCTCTAGGTGGAATTTCCAGAAAATATTTCTAGGTTTTGGAAATCTCATGTATTCTAGCCTCCCCACCAAGATTCACGGCTAGAGCACATCCGATGCTACAAAAACTAACAGATAAATCCCTTAGGTGACCTAACATAAGGAAGCCTCCCTTGTGGTAAAAGTCCTATAAAGAATAGGAGGTAGTGGTTGTAGTGACAATGGGCCACACCTCATATTGTTGTCCCTTGATCTAGTTCTTGTCTTGTGAGCTAGCCTCACAAGACCTACTAAATTTTGAGGAAACACAGGGATAGATGCTTATGATGAAACTCATGTAAAAAGCTTACAAGACCTACTAAATTTTGAGGCAACACAGAGATAGATGCTTATGAAACTCATGTAAAAATAGTTTTAAAATAAATGTTGATTTTTCCCATGATTGCTCTTGTACTTTAAATTTGAAAGCATGGATAATCGTTGGCTTTAATGTTTAAACAATAAAATCATTTTAGCTAACCATGTTTAGTTACATCAAAATGCTTCGCAACTTCCAAAATTACACTCAATGTTAAAAAGCCCCAAAACACAAGGCAACCCCAAGGGAACTTAGGAGGGTTGTCCATTTTTTCCACAACCACACCTCCTCTCTCTTTATGCAGGCTCTCCTTCAACGCAAGGAATCCCTAGAAAATAGGTTTAGATAAAACTTTAGAGATAAAATGGATGATATATCAAGATTATTGCCCACCCATGTAGGTGACCCCTAAAAGAAAAATTCCTCCTATTGTTTCGACCTTCCAACCAATATCCCTATCATGATCCAAATATAGCTAGCCTTAAATGCCTCTCATTTACTCTTTGATCAATGTTCCTTTTCATCTAGCCTACTCATTTGATGAAGGTGGGTCATTTAATGTTGAAGAGCATTCAAATATGGATCACATGTAGAATTGGATGATAGACTGCTTTTGATTATACACTTGTTCCCTTGCTTCACCTTGGTGGATATCATTTTCCCCTAGTCCACTGTGACCTTTCTTGAGGCTTTTCTTTCATTATCGAGGAAGGACACAATTAGGATGCTTTGATTGATGTTGTGTGTCCACGATGATCCATACTCAACACTTTGCATCTTCCTCATGTATCCATATCCCATCTTCGGGTTGATTGCTACCTATCACTAGTATTGGTTGTTTTCCTCATCCTTGAGTGGGGGCCTAAAAACTTGGCCATAAGAGGTTGATGCAATAAAAAGAGAAAAAAAATCATTAGCTAGATGCTAAAATGCAAAAAAAAGGTGTCAAGGATAAAAAAAGTGTATGGACAAAAGCCTAGCCCGAGCTCTACCTCACTATTATCCCTCACCCAATTCTTGGCTAAGTCATAAGCTATCTAAATGAAAGGAACTTTGAATAACCCAACTCTAATGAACAAGGAATTGCTTCATCTTTAAGGGTTCAATAATGATAATCATAAATTAATGAAAGCTTATAACCCAAGCTGTATATGTAAAAATTAGTGATGAAAAAGCCACACACAATGGGTGGTAAAATTAGGCTGTGAAACGAGGTAGTTTAGGTCCCACAATGGTTTTCTATTTACATCAAAGATGTTGGGAATTTCATAGCCGGTATAAGATAATGGAAACCTCCATGAAGTAAACCCGATGTCATGTCATTTGTCACTTACACCCGTTGATGGATGGGTTGGCCTAGGAATTGTTCCTCCTCTTAGGGTTGGAAGCACCTAATAGGACCTTTTGATAACCCTCCCATACCTAAGTAAGGTAACTTGTTTACAAATCATACACGAGGAAGACATTTGAAGATGATGCTTGTGTGAAGCACTTTGATGCCTTTAACATTGAATATGGCCCACTTTGATACTCTTATAGTTTGTGCACCTATGATGTTGATCTCACTTGATTCTGTGAGTGTGTTGTTAGATATTTGCTCCTAGGTACAACTGTTATCCCTTGATGGTTTGTATGATGCTTCTCCAACACTTTAGAAAGGATGTCCTTCCTACTTAATAATTCCACAGGGCACTTTGATGGAGTGTGTTGGGAATTTATTGAGGAGAATTAACCTTTGGATGCTTGAGCACAGTTGAAGACACCCTCATCTACCTCCAGAAAATTGAATGTTTCCCTCTAGAGCCAAGGGGTTGCCTTTAGAGCTAATGTATTGTAGAGTTGACAGGATGCCCCTAAGATGGCATTGCACCTACTTGATTGACATTGCCCTATTTTTGAGGAGATTTGATGATGATGATGATGGCATGGGACCCCTTTGGAGGGGATAGTACATTGCTTTACATGATCACATCATGCCTTGGCACTATGACATTCCCTTTATGATGCTTGGGTTGATGACATGGGCATGCTTGAGGATGACATTATGATGAGGGAGCCTTGATGATTGGACACTATGTGATGAGGAGATGTGACCTTTGGGATGCGATGCACCCCTTTGAACCACCCTCATCTTTTGATGAGAGAGACACCTTTTTGGAAGATGATGTCACCCTTGGAAGGTATCTAACTCATATGCATGTGTTAATTGAGGCTTATATTCATGTTTTATCATTGAGTTAGCTATCTTTGAGGGTCGACCTATCCAACTTATAATCATAATTAAATATTATTTTGGGGATTTTAAGTTAAAATTAAAGAAATTTGACTTGGTTTCCCTCATACAAATAGAGAGAAGTCGAGCTCTCTTGAGATGGTTATGACACTTGGAGACGAATGCACACTAGCGAGCC
>APFE030709924.1:0-44541 GCA_000404065.3 Pinus taeda | reverse complement strand
AATAAAGGCGATTCTCAAAGACCCTTGGAAAATCCTCTAAATTCAAGAAGACTGTTATAATAAAACCTTTGGATCCAAAATGCAAATGAATATGCATTTTTGGCTTCCATTTAGCGCTGATCCATTCTACCAAATCTTGTTTTGTTGGCGAAGCGCCAATAAATTTTCATATTAAAGTGTGGTATTGCATGTATTCTATGTGATCCTTGATTTTATCTTGCTTGACCTTGTATCTGGGGTTTTGGAAGAATTTTGGAAAATAGTAGCTTGATCTATTGTTCTGCCATGCAGTGCCGAGGATTGGGGCATACTTTTTACCTCCTTGTGATGAATTTCCTGATGGGGATATTGATGAGGTTCTACTGTTGCCGCCTTCTTCCTAGGCTTCGCATCTCGAGAGACTACATTATGGTACGAGGGGACTACACCCCCTGTCTCGGATGAGGTGGCCATAGGTTGGTGAAAATCAAGCTAAAAACAAAGTCTTAACAAAAAATTAGAGTTGGTTGTGGAAAATGTCAATGTTTCACGGTTGTAACACATGTAAACCGTAAACCTATCTCATCAACATTGTCGAGTGTTATTTCATAGGTTCTCCACCATATTAGTCTTAACTATTATCACTTGATTTGATTAATTAATTAAGCCCCCTTCTTTTATTTGTATATATAACATTAATTATAATACTCTACCTAACAATAATTTTAATTTTTATATAAAATTATTTAATACATTTTATACAACTTAATTATTACATTTTACCTAACAATAGAGGAAATACAAATAAAATTCCAAGCCATTAGTGACCACTTATGGTCTCTATTTGCTCCTCTCTAAAGAAAAGAGCACATAATGTTTCTCATTGAGATCAAGATGACTTTCAGTGCATTTAGGACCAAAATTCTATAAATCGACACTGATTGAAGCACCAATTTGGGGAGAATTAATCTTCTTAGAAATTGTAGGGCTTTGAATGTCCATTTGTTTATTTTGGAGGAAATTATATCCAAAATATATCTCTAGAAAATAGTTTTCAAGGAATTCTCTTTTAGGGTGACTCCTCGATAAATGATTAGGAAAGAGGCTCACGATAAACCAAAAATACATGCAAAATGAGATTGAATGCTAGGATTTGTATTGAAGAAGAAGACTTGGGACTTGTTGGGGTGTATTTTAGTATGAGAGGCTAGCATAAAGTTATTCAAAATTTTCTTAAAGGCCAAGTCTTCCTGAATCGAGGGCTCACTCATAAACATAGTGTCATCTATAAACTACTGGTGCTAAACATTTATTGAGAATAATTCCGTCTAGCACAACATTAGGCATAGAATATCTATGAGAGTTCTTGAGGCCTTCAAAAACTCACGAAAACCAAAAAGGGTAGAGTGGGTCTCATTGGTGTATACCTTGAGAGGTGCTAAAGGTGCAGGATGAGGAGCATTGATCAAGATAGAGAAGGAAGGGGAGGAGAATAAGGAAGCCACATGTTTAGCCCAATCATAAAAGAAACCAAATGCTTTCAAAGTTCAGAGAAGATAACCCCAACTCAATTTATCAAATTCTCTTGACAAATTTAATTTGATTACCATACACGGTTTTCTAAATTCTTTCATAGTTTGTATAAGTTCATGGGCTACTACGACCCTGTCTAGGATTTAATATAGCCCGAGTGATCCTTGGAGTTTAGCAAAGGAAACATGGTTTGAGTATGCGCAGAATGATCTTCGAAAGGATTGTGTACATCACATTTCATAATGTTATACGTTTGAAGCTACTTGGGTCTCTTGCTCGTGCTCATTTAGGAGAAAGAGTGAGGAATGTGGCATTTAAAGTAAGGGGGAATATAGAATCTTCTTTGTGATTCCTCTACCAAAGCTAATATCTCCTCACCTAAGAATTACCAACTTGTTTGGAAAACATATGAGGTGAAGCCATCTAGTCTAGGGACCTTATTTTTTGAGAGGCTCATCAATGCTTAATCCTCAACATCCTACAAAGTAATTTCCTTCATTAAAGGCATGTTTTGATCTTCAATGACCAATCTTATAATTTGGGTGATTATTTTCTCCATGGCTTGTAATCTGTTAGGGTTAGGTTCTTTAAGGATATTGTTGTAGAATGAAGTAATTTCTTTTTCAATATCCCTATGATAAGAGAGATGATATCCATTCTAACTGGTATGTGAGAAGATACAATTATGATACTTATGTTTGAACATTGGTTTGTGGAAAAACTGAGTGTTCTTGTCCCCTTCCTTGAGCCATGAGATCCTAGATTTTTTCCTCCATAAAGTCTCCTATTGCTTCTGCCTTTCCTCTAGTTTTTTAAGAACCCCCCCATCCTTCTTTGAAAAACATTTAGACCACTCTTCAAGTGTCATTTATTGTTGAATGCATTCCATTTCAGTTTCCATATTTTATATTTTCTCGAAGATGTTTGAAAGTTCTTCATGATTCAAATTTTTAATTAAACCTTTTATATTTTTTAACTAATGTTGAAAGGTGAAGATGGGGGAGAGGCTTGAATTATCGACATCCCACCACTACTACTTGGCTTTCTCTAGGAAGGATGAATCTATTAATAAAAAACTCTTAATTATGAATGGTGAGTTTTAAGAAGCTTCTTTGAGGTCTAGCTCTACCACTATATGTGAGTGGTCTACTCAGGTTTCTATAGCTTCTTTGAGGTCCAATTCTAACACTATTGGCGAGTGGTCCGTGTGAGCACTCGTAATGATGGAAGATTCAAAGGGGAGCTATTTTTCCAATAATGATTATGAGATAAGAAATATGTATATTTTATCTCGCGCCTACCTCCTCTGTTGTTATCCAAGTATATATTCCATTTAACATTTCTATCTCAGCTAATGCCATGTGCCTAATTTCATATTTGAAGGACTATGTGAGGTAATGATATGAAGTCCCCTCCAACAATGAATTTCTTATTCAAATGTAGTTGTTGAAGCTAAATGAGGTTGTAGAGAAAATAAGTTTTATCCCCAGCACGTGTGCCCCATATATTTCCATTAAGAAACCCATATTCTTTGATATGGTTGGTTAAAATTTTCGATAGAGGATGAGACAGGATCGTGGGGGCTACTGTGAGTCATGAAAATTTACTTCAATGGGGTTTAATAGGATTGATAGACTATTGTTCCTTGAGCATCAAGAGAGATCCACTCATGCCTTTTCTACCATTACTCCACTAGAGCCTCCATGGTGGCTCAAACAACCTTTACTTTGTGCAAGATGATAGTGATAGGTTTTTCGTTATTAATTTTGTTTCTAAGTAGTCTCTATTTTATGTTGTTATTGAGACCACTTATGTTCCACAAAATTACTTTCATTGAGAAGGAGGTATGCAGAAAAACACCTTTGAAAGAGAACTAATATTATGTGAATTGGCGAGAATATTTTGTGTTTGTTGTATTATCTCTTGTGCACTTTTCCTCCCACATCATTTGTCTCCTTTGATTGGTTTGAGGGGGTCTCTTGAATCCAAAGAATGAGAACAATGATGAGGATTTGTGAGTCAACACTCTCCCCAAAAGTGTGAATTGAATCCTAAGATATGATTGTTTGAGAAGAGCCATTTGGACCTTGAAAAGTGAACTCAGTCCTTGGCATTGCAACTACTCTAGTATCTCGGAGAGGGTTTTCTCCTCTACTTCCACTTCATCCAAGTCTTCTATTCTTTGCGGAGAACTTGCCTCCATTTTCATTTATTCCAACATTGTCTTTGCATCATGCATTTCAGGCTCCATCGAGTGCGTTATCTCGGTTTTTCATTTTCTTTGTAGAAGTGCCTTGCATGGGCTCGAGTTGTGGTTCTAAGGATTTCTCTAGCGACTTTTGATCCTATTGAAATGGATTGTGTTGTGCTCAGAAGATAAGGGCCATTCTCAAATGCCCTTGAATGATCATCTAAATGAGTGAAGATCATCGTAAGAAAACCGTTGACTCCAATATGTAAATCAACATGCACTTTTAGCTCGCATTTAGCATTGCTCTATGCTTCGATGTTTTGTTTCGGTGGCGAAGTATCAATAAATTTTACACATTAAAACGTGGTGTTGCATGAATTCTATGTGCTCCATGATTTTATTTGACTTGACCTCATACTTGGGATTTTGAAAGACTTTTGGACCACAACGACTTGACCCATTGTTGTGGCATATAGCGCTCAAGATCCTTGCGGGGAGGATTGATGAGGTGTGGTTTCCGCCACCTTTTTCCTAAAATTATCATCTCGTGAGACTACATTTTGGTAGGAGGGGAGCCATGTTTTTCCTAGACTCAGCATCTCGTGAGACTACATTGTGGTAAGAGGGGGTCACAACCTCTCTCGTGGACTAGGAGACCATAAGTTGATGTGAATTAAGGTAAAAATGAAGTCCTAGGGAAAAATTAGAGTGGGTTATAGAAAAAAAAGTTTGAAGGTTGTAATGCATGTAAATCCTAAATCTAGCTCATCAAATTTAATCTTTGGCAGGAGGTGCTCCACCACCATATTAGTATTAACTGTCATTATTGATTTAATTAATAAATTAAGCCACCTTCTTTTCTTTATATTGTATATAAAACATTAATTATAGTATTGCACCCAAAATACAAAATAATTAATTGTAATATTAATATAACATTATTTAATACATTGTATACAACATTATAACTATTTAAATAAAAAATATACCAGAAATATTTAAATAAATTAAAAAGGATTACAAATTTAAAAAAGGGAAAGCCTAATTCTCCCATTATTACAAATATGAAAAATAAAAAATGTAATTCAATATATCATAAACATTATATAAAATAAAAAATAACAAAGAGACTCGTGGCATTCATGGTGAGGCATCCACGTGTGCGAGTGTGTTCAATGAGAAGGAAGTTTGTCCATCTAACCGAGCTACCACCTTGGGTGGTTTGCTGGTTCTTCCATATCTAATGCGCACCTAGAACCTTCGAGCCTTAATACAACCTATATTGAGTCCCATGTTTGATCAAGAGAATGGTTGTATTGAGTCCCAAGTTTCATCAAGGGACTAATTTGTTTTCTTTACAGGAAAGAATTCAGGCAATTAGAAGGAATAGGTACCCTCCACTAGATCTTTTTGGAGCTAAGGAGTAACATAAGGATGATTTGATATTTTGATATGCATATGAATTGAAAGTAGAGTTGCTGGTGATCTTTCTTTTATTTTTCATAGTTTTTATGAATTTTGTGATTTTTCAACAAGGTGGTGTTAAGTTAAAAATTTTAGAGACAAATACGCTTTCAAGATAATACTAATATTAATTTGCATAAATTGTTCCCAAAACATCTAGATTATTTTAATGTAGTGTGTAATGTGTTTCAAAAATTCTATTCATAAATTTGCAGATAAGTGCTTAAAATCACTAAAAAAAATACTTAAAATCCAGAATAAAAATGGTGGAAAGTAAGTAACTTTACAGTAAAAACACTTAAAGACATAGAAATTAGTAGCCAATTTTTCTAACAATTTTACTATCTAAATTCATGTACAGTGTTGCAGTTCATTGCTTATATTCCATTTTCAAGTTTGTAGAGCTCCAGGACAGATTGATGCCCCAGGAAGGGTCCCCTGCCCAGCTCTATTCCCCAGGTAAGATTGAATCCCCAAGCAAGGTTGAATTCCCATCCTCCCATCCCTCTGATCATCCCATTAGATCATCCCATGTTCTCTTGCTTATGAGACTTCTTGATTGATTCCAGGGCAGCTCCTTACGTTTGTGTGTGTCCGCCGTGGGCCTGTGCACATGTACGTATGCCTGTATGTGTCTGGACGGGTATGCGTGTATGCCTGTGTGCGTGCTATCCTATCGTGCATGTGCAGAGATAGCGTGATCGGGCATAACAGTTTAGAAAGTTATTTCGAAACTTCGGTGCGTTGGCCGCCTTCTAATATCTAAAAAAAATATAATGCTTTTACACTATCTTGATATCGAAAAAAATATAATGCTCTTACACTACTTTCTATTGAGTATTGTATCAAAAAATTACAAGTGTTTTTAAAACTAGTGGAAAACCCAATTCTAGTACAACTTGAAGTGCCATAAAAAAAATTATTTGACAGTTTGTTTATTTAAGTTAAAATTGAATATTTTATATCAAAATATTTTTTACACTTTGTTTATTTATTTATGTTTAAATTGAATATTTTTCATAGTTAGTTAGTTTATTTATTTTTAAGTAGAATAATTTTCACAGTTAGTTTGTTAATTTATTTATGTTTAATTTGAATATTTTTCATAGTTAGTTTATTTATATTTAAATTAAATATTTTATTATCTATGTTTAAATTGAATATTTTTAGGAATTAATTAGTTTATTTAAGTTTAAATTAAATATTTTATCTCAAATTTTTTTCATTGCTTTATATAATTTATGCCAGATATTTTTTTCTATACTAGAACCATTTACCCTCATTTACCCACAAAAACACTCATAAAAAAGAAAAAAAAAAAACAGTGTTTTCCATTCTTCTGAGTTTCCATAGTATTTAGACTAAGCATGGGTGTTTTTTAATCTTATAAAAGGTATGTGGGAGGAAGACCTGAATTTTTAGTACCATTGGATTGTAAAGACAACTTAATGGTTGTGAATGATAATCTTCCAAGTCGTACTTTGAATGGGATTGTATTCATGACCCTCTCGCCCAAAAGGGTTTTGATAATTTCACACAGGTGGTGGTGGCTCTTTATTCTTAATTTTCAAAGCTAAAATCAATGTTTTATATCAAATGATAATTAAAAAAATCATTCAATTTTATTCCCACCAAAATGTTTTATTACTATTTATTATATTAATAGGGTGCGTATTGTACAATACGGTTTATTGAATTTCGAAAATCTACTAACTTGGGATTTTGCAGTAAGGGGATTGTACTAGATGATCAAACAGTGGCAGAAGCTGATCTTGTGTTGTTCGATAATGGTTGTGATAGCGAAAAAAGCTGAAGAGCCTACTTGAATTTTTATTTTTTTTATCCACTGAGAAAACTTAAAGAGCCTATTTCAAAATATTTTTGCAGACGCCATTGAAAAAGCAACCGCCCTCACTTCCTCTATACAGGTTAGTTGTTCACTACAGCTCTGGACTCTTTATTTGAAGTTTTCCAGTTTATTGTCATTGTTAATTCAATTGCTTCAATTGAGGTGAAAAGGCTGATGAAGTTCTGACCCCTAACAACCAAGTCACCTTTCTACGGAGAATAAACAGCGGGGTCATCCATCCATGCATTCATCATATGGCAATTCTTGGCTGTCCAGAATGTTTATCAAATCTGTATTCCACTGAATCCGTAAGCTGTGGCTGCCCATTTTCCGTCAGGCAAATAATACGTACCCAGCGGCTCTCCCATTTTCTGTCAGGCAAATTTGTCCTTCGAAACATCAAAGGAATGGTGGCAGATATCCGCAACGACATTTCCTGCGAAATTTCACGATATCCATATATTTTCACTTATGGATGTTTCGTATAGGGTTTGTTAATTTCACTTGGAACGCATATTCGTTTGTTATTGATACTGATAAGTGAATTATTGTTTATCAACGCGCTGTCATTCAATATCAACGGGGTAGTGATAGGCGAGTTATTCACTATCAACGCGGTAGTGATATGAGAGTTACTAGCAGGATATGCGGTCAGATATGCCAAATGTCCCCTCCGATACGCGACCTTTACATAACGCGAGCTATTTCCGAGCAGGTATTTCTGGATATCCGAGCAATCTTTGCCGGATACGCTAGTAATTTCTGGGCAATGCGGTTTGGTTATGCCGATATGCGAATTATGAGCCTGGAACGCGACTTATCTCTGCCGGGTATGCTACTTATCCTTCCCGTAATGCGTCTTATCTCGCCGGAGATAACTGGAATGATAAATCGCATATCCGGCAGAGATAAGTCGCATATCCGGCATATCGTACCCGCTCGCTCGGAAATACCTCGCATAAATGGCAATGGTTTCTGGCATTGCCCGGAATGAACTCGCGTATAACGTGTCGGAAATAGTTGGCGCCACCGGCAAATGGCATATCCGGCTAAGGTTACTCGCGTATGATACGAATAACTCACTTATCATACCCGTTATCTCGCGTCGCAGACAATGGCGATGGTAACTACGACGCGTTGCATATAACGGCCGTCGTAATTCACGAGAATACTGGGTTGCTCAAGCCATAGTTGCTTCGAACCCTTGCCATCGTCTTGCAATTTATTATTGTTATCATGCTTTCGATCCCATAGTCTTCTTGCTGGCGACTCTCATGAATAGACTCAGAAAATGCCGCAAGACCCTGCCTGTGTATATCCACTTGGGGCTCTTTATTCCTAACCCGCCCTGTAAATCTCCTGTGTATGATTTCTAGTTTCTAGCAAATCTAGGATTTGGCGCATGTGTTGGGTGGATTGTGCATGCTAGCACTGTGAGCCACACTTGTGTGGCTATCTCGGCGAATGTAGTTGCCAGCCTGGAGGGACCTTTCCGGCAGCGAGTCCGACCGTGAAGGAATTTTTACCAGCCAGCTCGCAAACTAAAATGATAGATTCGTAGCTCAAAACCGCTAGAAGCGTGTGACTCCTAATACCTCATCGCCCCAAATATTCATTTGAAATTGAATTTCACGCTAAAATTAAAAATCCAAGGCCTTGGCCTTAAATGCCACCTTACATCTGAATTTCAGGCTAAAATTATGTGTAGCAGCCCTAGCATGGGGAGCTAGATTTACATTTAGTAAAGATTTAGCTCCTTAAAGAAAGAAAGGACCCTCGAGGGAGCTAGACTTACATTTAGTAAAGATTTAGCTGCTTAAAGAAAGAAAGGACCCTGCAGGCTCCCACTGACTTCCTTTTTTTATAACCGCATTGCCAACCAAAAAATTGCCCATTGTATTCAAATTTACACATATGCTGATGTGCAATCATCCTTTTTAACATCTTTATACGTCCTTAGGGTTTTGAGTCAACACATAGCGTTTTAAGTATTTCTGCAGATTCTTTCTCATTTAAGGGTTTATTTTAAAGAATCCAGAGAGCATCCGTAAAACATTAGTACATTTGTCTATGTATAATCATTGTTATCTGCAACCGAAGGCCTTTCAGAGGACTCTGATTTTCTGGATAGAAATATGGATTTTCTCTTTCTCAATTTTCTCTTTCTCTTCTCCCCAGCCAGAGATTCGTCCTCAGCTCCAACCGTACAGTCTGGGTTTTATGGGCTTTACACACTCATTCCAAACCTTGGAACATCTCAGTGATCAAATGAGGCTCAACATACAGTGTGGGTTTTATGGGCTTTACACACTCATTCCAAACCTTGCAACACCTCAGTGATCAAATGAGGCTCAAGAATCAATCATGGTACCTGGAAGTGGAGGAGGAGGAGGAGGAGGACGATTAGGAGGAGGAGTGGTGGTGGATGAGTCAGAAGAGGAGGAGGAGGATGAGGAGCTAGATGATTAGTTGGTGGAGTAGGCGAAGGCAGAGGGGGTGGAGGAGGAGGTGGAGGCTGAGCAGGAGGTAGAGGAAGAGGTGGATTTCGAGGTGGGGGAAGAGGAGGTGGTGGAGGAGGAGGAGGATGAGGTGGAGGTGGAGAAGGAGAAGGAGGACGAGGTGGTGGAAGAGGAGGAGGAGGAGGAGAAGATGGTGGAAGAGGTGGAGATATGGAAGTTAATTTAAGATTGATGTCTTATATTCAAATATTAAATTGTCACTCTCCTCTCCACTTTTGGAAATGAAAGCTACAATTTCATGAATCCAGAACATATCTCTTCACATAAATGATATCCTGTTATTAAATGATAAGTAATTCATTTAGAAATATTTCCTCTATTCACAAATATAGTCGTTCAAGTACATGCAATTTCTTTTATGTTTAGATCTGATATCTTGGCCAAGGATTTGAAGCATTCAACAAGATCAAAATTTTGATTTTATTTTTTTTAAACCTTTTGTTTGTGTGTTAAACAATTATATTTCTAGTTTTATTGTTCAATGAACAATTTGTTTTGGAATGATTGGTTTCATCGAATTATCATTGATTTAAAAAGTGTTGTGTTAAATTTAATGTTGTTTCTTGAATAAGAAGCCTTATGTTCTTCTTCTTTTATGTTTACTTGAGAAACATACGATATTAGGAATCATATATGGCTTTGTTTATTATTTTGGTATTCCAAATATTTTGCGTAATTATTATTTTTCATAATCATATAGAGTTGACATGAATATCTAATTTGTACTCATATAATAAAAATAGAAAAAATATTATAGTATCATAAACTTTTGATGTAATCACTTCATTAAACATAGTAAGAAGTAAATACATGTATAAATTGTCCTTACGAATAAGAAGAAAGATTTACACTGTTGGGGCCATAAGACAATTAAAACTATTTTATCATAATTAAATATTTTCATTAACAAAGAGAGGGTAAATCTGTTGAATTGAAATTGATATACATGAATCTTTTCAGTGTTATGCATTTTGGGAAAAGCACTAACTATATAAGGGTTTTCTTTAAACTCAAACAACATCAAATTTCCTTCCAGCAAATATCAAATGAAAATGGAAACTGACATCGAAACCTTGTAAAGAGGAAGCATTTTATAAGTACTTGAAGGCTAACGCATAGGCGGAAAAACTTGCATGAATTTTGACCCCAAAACAATGTCACAAGATAACCCAAGTTGATCATAAACTAACCTATACACATAGGAAAGGAATTTATTTGTTTGAATTGGAATCACTTTAAATTAATTAGGCAAAGAACATCATAGAACGTTTTGAGATAACTAGAGTCTAACCTTAGTAATATAGATGACATGCTTCAATTCAATGCTTTGTTATAATGGAATAACATTACTAATGTACATATATGCTTGTATAAAGAAAAATTATATTGAAATGAGAATCAAGTTATGGTTTAATCATAGAGTGAAAATTCTAGAAAGATTGTACAATATTGGAAGTAACTCAATGTATGAAGGGTAGTTCATTTTGAAGTGATTAAGAAAAGCATAAATTACCTTGAAATCCTTTGAGGAAACCATAACCAACTTATGATACATCACAACCACAGAGTAAGAAGTAAAAACTTACAATAATATACCCAATATGCAAGAACGACTATACTATAACAAACATAAGTGAATGTAGACGAACCAAGCAATGCCTTTCCGAAGGATTTCATCCATACCACATTTTACAAGGACTCTTCTTCTAAGAGTGTCAGAGGGACATAAGCTTTTCACATACATTGCACATATAATCACATAATCCCAAAACATCAATGTTCTATTTTTGAGAAACCTCATTGAGAGAACTATATTCAATAGAGTAATATGCATTCTTTCAACTACTTAGTTTTGTTGAGAATTGTATGGAACTATATTCTGATGTTGAATCCTGTGCTTGCATATATATTTTTCATATTCATTAGTTTACATTATATTCCATTAATGGTATGAAGAGAGCCAATGTATGATTATGCTTCATATCCAATCCATACATGAAAATCCTTAAATGTTTTGAAAGCTTGAGACTTACTTTCTAGTAAGTACACACAACACATTCCAGTGTAATCATCAACAAAATATTTCGTACATTTATTTCCATTATCATAATTAAAATGCATAGGACCGCACAAACCAAAATATATATGTCCAAATTTTCTACATGAATGAAGGGGCCTTGCTAGTGATTGTGAACAAGGAGCAAGTGGCAAATGATTATGCATAGCTATAAACCCATATAAACAAGAAAGTCGAAAATCCCACATATACATAGTACGGTACTCAATTAACACATTTAATGTTTAAAGTGGTTAGGTATAACAAAATAAACGTGTTGATTTATCATTCTCTGGGAGTTAAATCACCCTTGACGAGGAAGGGGCATGACTAAGTAAAGTGAAAAATGAGATAATATTGACAGATAGTCTATGAGCTCTGGGTAGAATAAGCAATGTTCCAATGTAAATAAGCCTAATAATTTTCCAAGTAGTAGAGAAATTTATTGGGGGTAATATTCCAGGGTTTTTCAAAAATAAAAATAAAAAATAGTTGTCAATTTTGAATTTTTTTTTAATTTATTTGCTCAAATTTTATACTTTAAAATTATTTTAACTTAAAAATAATTAGAACTCTCAATATTTTTATGAAAATATCATTAAACATTTAACATTAAGGATATTAGGGAGTACTAATGTTAGGCAAGGTTTATAAGATTTAAAATAAATTTCCATCCTTGAAAGTTTTGCTACTAGATAGAACCCTTTGAGAAGAAAGAAAAAACATGTCATAGTTGTGAAAAATATACAAAAGAATTAAGTGATTAAAGGAGAAGATAACATGAGACATTCTTGAATAAAACAAACATACCGGGAATAATTGACAAGGAATAAAGTTGTGGGTCATTTAATGTTTGCATGTTGTGAGGCTTTGTGACATAGTACTGATGAAAGTCCTGAATGCTAAGGGCGTGTACATTTCATGATACTTTTTTATTTCAAATGATGAAAGACAATTTAGGATGCATCGATGTAATTATATCATAATGTAGTCAAAGAAACATTGTACTCTTCTTTTATTTCATTAAATTTTTTATACATGTCCAATTTTATCTCACCTTCATGGCTTCTTTTGATAAGAAGGAGAAATAAGGAATTTATCATTGTACATATATAATAAAAATATGATCATTTTTAGTGGAAGAATTTCAATAGGAGGTGATGTAGGTGTTACCTATCCTAAACAAGGTGTAATGTTGAACAATTATATCCTTGTTAATCAAAAGTATTACCTTTCTCATTCAGTGTATATCTATTTTATTATATTTCCATTTACTTTAATGTGTTTCCTAAAATATATTTTTTAATTTTTCAATAAGATATAAAAATATATTTTTATATTGTATTACCATTCGCTTCCAAATCACATGGAAGGTGTCTTGCATATCTCACATTCATTCAACAAGGGATTTTCGTGAATACTGAGGTTAGATAAAGAATTTAAAATTTGAATAATGGTTTCAATATATTTTGGTTTGTATCCTTTAAATTCCATCCCTAAAGAAATAAATTTGAATGCATTTGAGATTTGCATAAATTTGATAGAAAATATATCATTACATATAGTGAAATTCACTGCAATTGAGCTGAACAACTCCTTAGATTTCAATACAAAGCCTCAAAATATAACTTAGAATTGATTAGACAAAATTAAAACAAAAACAAAATAGAAAAAAAAATATAATAAAAAATCATATTACAAATATATATATATATTTATGTATATTAATATAAATACTAGTGATTAAAGAAAAATGGGAATACATAATTTACACATCTGAAATACATATAAATAAATTTGTGAAAACATATTTATGATTCCTTAATTATGTTATGCTAATAGTGTGTATACCTTATAATAGGATTTATAGAATTTTAATTTAATTATCAATAATCAATAGGTTGATGCTAGAGATTAAATAATCAACAATTAATATTTTTAATATTAGTCATTAATAGAAGGTTATGATTTATTTAAAATTTAGTTATGATATCTATTCCTTTTCAATTTAATTAAAAAAATGGCTTCAACATTAATTTAATACATATATATGAATATTTGACATAAAACGATTCCACTGGTTTTACTATAACTATTGTGACCATATAATTAAATGGATTGAAAATTTCTATATCCATCAATCTATGATAAGTATCAAAACACTAACCCCATTATACATATTGCATTAACTAGATTAAAAAATTCATAAAAGTTACCTAAACTATATATTATTTATTATTATTATTACTGGAGTTATATAATATATAAAAATATGTTTATCAGTGTAGATTCCCCCCACTATTATTATGGAAATCTTTTAATTCGAAACATTTCTTCTTACATTACCATGGCTTAGAAATACCACATTCCCAATATGATGTGTTGATATGCCATTTTATTAAATTAATTAATTTGAGATAATTTAATTAATGCATTATACCTAACTTGGAAAGACATCTTATCAATTATATGTAAATATTACCATGAATATTCCAACAATTTCCATGGGGTTTAAATATCTACGATTAACCTAATAACTAAATTATAACTGTGGAAGATCTATTCTTACTATCAACATAATTATGGGAATATCTATTTTGGATTTTTTTTCCAATTTAAGTTAGAAGAAAATATTAACATTAAATTAAGAGGGAAGCCATATAAATTAAATTAATCAAACTACAAATAAAATTAAATCCATGATAACCATAAAAATGGGTAACACATTATTCCAATCAAATTTAATATATTAAAAAAAACAAAAATTAACTAAATAATAACTTTATTACAAATTATATTGTGGTTATTTATAAAAAAAATAGCATGCATATTTCAACAACAACAAAAAACCTTAGTGGAAAATTTTAGTAGAGAAATATGTCAATATTACTATGAATATTCCAACATATTCCATGGGGTTTAGATATATTCTATCAACCTAATAATTAAGTTATAACTATGGTGATGAGCGTAATTATAGGCATATAACATGTGGTGGATAAGGAGGCAAAGGAGGAGGACGAGGAGGAGGGAGAGGTGGAGTGAAGGTGGAGGACAAGGAGGAGGAGGTGGTGGAGGTGGTGGTGGATGAGGAGGTGGAGGAGGAGGAGCAGGAGGTGGAGGTGGACCTAGAGGTGGTGTAAAAGGCGTAGGTAGAGAAGGTGAAAGAGGAGGTGGAAGAAGAGGAGGAGGTAGCAGAGGTGGTGTAGGTGGTAGAGGCAGAGGTGGTGGACGTGGTAGAGGCGGAGGTGGTGGAGGAGGTAGATGTGGAGGTGGGGCAAGAGGAGGTGGTGGAGGAGGAGGAGGAGATGGTGGTGGAGGAAGAGGAGGAGGAGGATGTGGTGGTTGAGGAGCTAGTGGTAGAGGTGGAGTTCGAGGAGGTGGTGGAAGATGAGGAGGCTAATGAAATATTCCCAGTTCTACCACAAGCTTGAGAAGGGTTAGGGGATATAATTTTACCCTTTTCAAACACTGAAAAATAAGAAGAAATGAAAGAAAAATTATGCACAAGACCATTTAAATTTTACATATAATTACCTACCATAGAATATCCTAAGGAGATTACAAGTTAAGACTCACAGTGAACCGATTCAGGCATCAACATATAATACTTATTGACAAAATATTATAATGGGTATTTAAGTACAAGGACCACAACACCTATAGAAGTTAGACTCAATTTCTTGAGAAGTGTTGGAGCATACCCAAGAAAAGGAAAAATACTAAAGAAGCATAGAATTGCAATAATTTTTGGCATCATCTATTGGATGAGACACCTTGTAGTAACTTCGACATGTCAAAGATGTCTTCATTGAAATAAAAAGATATATAATGATGCTAGATAAAAAAAAATGCAGGAACATCAACTATCCATTTCAACCAAAGTTAGCATATAAAATGGAAGTTGGACACACACATATAATGGAGGATGTTTGAGTGAATGCAACAAGAAAACAATAAGTGCTAGAGTTCAAAATGAATTCTAATTCACCTCGTGAAACTACCGCAACAATTGTAGAATAAAAGGATTATCAAGATAAAATGTCACCTAAACAGGCTGGTACTCAGGAAGTCCCATACAAGAATACTATGTCAAAAGATATATTAAAGGAAATTCTAGAGAAAGTTAATCTACAAATAGATGTTACCTCAACTTCCCCTATAACTGACAAACAAGTTCCTCTAGTAGAGTCAAATACACCAAACACTTGAGCTCCATAAATAAAGAAAGGCTAAAAGAAACATCTAGTAAGAAACTCACCTAAGGCATGCTTGAGATAAATAAATATTTCAAGCCGTAGAAAAGATTGTGAGAGGATAGAAGAAAAAAATTAAAATAAGGATGTTGTATAGTAGAAATATTTAGGAGAGGCAATGACAATAAAGGGATATTTGGTTATAATGTGAGAACTAGGAAATAAAAAAAATTAATATAAATATTCCAAGCAGAATTGCAATCCAATAGTTTCTACAACAATTGGTCAATCAGAGTGAGCAACTAACTCCTCATGTAAATAAATTTCAAGATAAATGATAGTTCAAGGGAATTAAAAAATATCCACTATAATTCATAAGGCTCACCAAGAATTTAACCAAGAAAAAGAAGAGTTAGGAAAAACATTATATCACAGAGCCCAATGTTTTTATTATTTTCCAAATATATTTATCGCCCACATGTGATCAGATATAAACTCAATAATTTATATTTTTAGAATCGTACTCCCGACAAGTAACTCAACCTTGAGAAAAGTCTACCCATGATAATTAGGTTTTATAGGAGAAAAATATTAATCCCAAATAAAAGACGAGAAAAGATAGTGGTTTAGAGAAGGGATGAGAGTAAAAGTAGAATACGCCAATGTTATTTATCATTTTCATGGAATCATTAATAAAGTTCAACTATATTGATTATTTTCATGGAATTGTTAATAAAATGAAACTATTAGAACAACAAATACTAGTTGATCAAGAATTGTCACAGTACATATCACTAGCTGACAAGGTACAATATTTGAGATATTTTAAATCATTTGATGCCCATGAAAGTATATTTGCATGGAAATGATATATATTTGATCAAGATATTCAAGTGCCTACACCAAATACTTATCAAACAACATTCGCTGTGACTTCAACACCGGCACCTGCAATAGCACAATCATCTCTGTCATCTTCACAATGACATAAATTCAATTTTTTTGAGCCAAGCTTTTAGGATTTGGTCTCTCTTCTAACAACAATATCACACTCAGGAATTTGAAATTGAATGTTCCAATTAGTCATCCAGGGAAGGGAAAAGAAGAGGAATTAACATTTCAAATCTTGCAGATGTAATTCAAGAAGTTCTATTTGACCATGAAACTAGATCTTCTAATTAGCCAACCACCCTTCTGGACAAACTTTTATTTCATTATAAGGATTTAAATTTTTTATTTTATGGTATATCAAATTTTCTACAAATTTTGTAATACTCCAAATCTTCTTGTCTTTGTCATAAAGAATGAATTAAGAGTAGGGAAGATGTTGTAGGGGCTACTCGACTTAGTTGACCATCCCAAACAATTCTATAATTGATATTATAAATTCGATCAACTCTCTAGTCGATTCAAGATTCTAAGTTAGATAGGCTAAATTGGTTTCGACTTAAATTATTGCGATTATCTTGACATAATATATATATATATATATGGAAATGTATGCATCATTGTATCTGTTGTGATTGTCTTCTCAAGACAATATAATATAAAGTAACAATCTGTTGGTTCTCTCCTACATCGTTTCTCTTCTTCTATTCCTATGTTCTTTATCTTCATGTGATTTCTTGTTTTCCTTTCTCCTAGTAACTAATGGTCACTTTCTACTACACTACAACAAGTATATATCATTTTTTTGGAATATTTTACTAAAAACTAAAATACCGTAAAATAATGGCGCGTTGTTTAATGAATCGTAAAATGCTATAAAATATTTGTGAATCATTTGCTTAATTATAAAACCTTGTAAATTATTGGTGAATCCATCATTTAATCTTTACATCATGTTACTTTTCCTTCTTATGCACTATTTCTCTAATAGAAAAATAATTATCAAATTACTTCGGTTCAAATAAACCAACATTGTTAGGATTTGGTGGTTCATCACCATCTATAACTTTTTTCAACTCCTTAGTGTGTAACTATTATAATAACTATTGTGTTTTCTTCTTCAATCAAAACTCTAATAATTGTTTATCAATATAAATATTTTTGAAATTACAAAAAATGCACAATGAGATTGACTAAAAGACAAAATATGTAATGAAAGTTAATATCTTATGTGATAAAAAAAAAAATTATCACAAAGTCATTATAAGGCCACAATTTTCTAGTTCAAAAATATAGTGCACAAAGAAAAATGTTCATTACTTAGTATAACATGTTAGAAAATAAGTATCATTAAAGGATTTCAACTTCAAAAATGAAATACAGTAAGAAGATCCAAGAATGAATGAAGGGGCCCAACTAGAGCTTTTAACGACCATTCCTTACAAGGGAGAATGGTGTAAGGTTAAAAAGAAGAAATTGAGAAAAGGGTGACATGTTTACCACTATTTTGGAGTTGTATTTTTGGTCTATGTGATCACCAGTTTTGATTGCCATGATTGAATGCATTGTCAACATCTACAACATGTAATTTTATTTTGATTAATAAAATTAAGATTTTTCGTGAGGAATAAAAATATATTAATTAAAAATAATTATAAAAGAATATGATTCTCAAACACACATTGAATAGTATAGTGGTGGTGACCAAAAAAAAAGAAAGAAAAACTTTGTCATCAATGGTGTCATGGTCAGTTATCGAAATATGTGAAATTATATTAAATTGAACATGGATAGGTTAATGAAAGAATTCAATTCATTTGAAGTGTATCTCTTGTATTGGATACTATGCATTCTTGAAATCATCATAGAAGTTATTTGTATTACCTTCCATATGGTATATTATAATAGAAGTTTTTTGCATGTTTTGGAATTCATAGACACAGAAACACAAACAAGAGCAAAGACAAACAAGTAAATAAATTACATAAAATAAAAACACAAACATTTAAAATCCTATCATCATGAAACACCCATTTGTAACAAATTATAAATACTTATAAAATAACTTGATTCTCAAATATGCATTGAATAAGGCTTATAAAAAAAATCCATGGTCATTTGCAAAAATAAATGAAATTTTGTTAAACTATATCCTAATTTTAACATATATAGTTTAATACACATTCAACTAATCGGAAGTGTAATTCTTGGATATTGTATTTTTTATTTGAAAAATCATCACAAACGTGACTTGTATTAAGTCAATAAACAATCTGGGCAATGACCACGATACAAAATATTCTAACAAATTGGGAAATGACCATCCATAAAAGACTACTGCAGTAAAAGAAACCATCTAATAATGTAAGAATTTACATCTAGCTTTTTCATTAAATATCTAATTGTAGCATGATTAGTGTGCACAAAGGTTTGATAGCCTGCAATATAATGTCTGAATTTGTTCAGGGAATGCACAACAGCTAGGATTTCCTTCTTGATCACTGTATATTTTAACTCTGCCTTTGTCAAGTTTTTTCTTCTAAAGTATATGGCATAAGGTAACTTTTCATCAATTTGTCCTAAGGCTGCTCTTATTGATTTGTTTGAGGCATATGTATGAATGTAGAAAGGTAGGGCCCAGTTTGGGCTTCTCAGAATTGGGGCAATCATGAGCTTGCTCTTCAAGGTATCTAGGGCTTCTTAATAGTTTTCCAACCATATGAACCCAACATCTTTGCCTAAGAGGCCAAACAAAGGAGAGGCTAGCTTGGTGAAATCTTTAATGAATCTCCTGTAATACCCAGCTAAGCCTAGGAAACTTCTGACATTTGTCACCTTTTGAGGAGGTGGGACCCTTTGGATGATGACAATTTTGTTGGTGTCCACCTGTAGTCCTTGTTGAGATATTGCATGACCTAACACTATCCCTTTAGTCATCAAGAATTCATATTTTTCCACACTAAGCGATAGGTTCATCTCAATACACTTGTCTAGAACTTTTCGTAGGTTAGATAAAGCTTCCTAAAGGTCAAAGCCATAAGGAGTAAAGTCATCGATGTTTATCTCTACTGCATGATGAAATAATTCAAAGAATATACTCAATACCTCTCTTTGGAAAGTGGGTGTAGCATTACACAAATCAAAAGGAAGGACCCGGTCTTAAAGGGTACCCCAAGGACAAGTGAAATTGGTCTTATGTTGGTCTTCTGGGCTGATTTGAATCTGGTTGCACCTGCTAAACCCATCCAGGAAAGAGAAATAATTTTTCCCTACCAGACTGTCTAACACTTGATGTACGAAAGGTAAAGGAAAATGGTCCTTTTTGTGGCTTTGTTCAATTCTCAATAGTAGACACAGATTCTCCGCTTACCATTTTTCTTTGGAACTATCACCAAAGGAGAGACCCATTCACTGTTAGAGATGTGATAGATGAATCCTGCATCAAGAAATCTCTACAGTTCTTCCTTAAAAATATCTTTAAGTGCTGGATTCATCCTCCTTTGAGGCTACCTGACTGGATTGCAATCATCCTTGATGTATATATGATGAGTCCATACTAAAGTGTGCACTCCCTTCATCTCGTTATAACTCCAGGCGAAGGCATCTAGGTGTTTTCTCAGCAAGCTACATAGTTCCTTTTCCTGGGAAAGGATAGGGATAGATTGATTTTCAAGGTTATTTTTGGGCTGAAATCTATATTCTTAACACAGAGAGAAGTGGAGTCGGGCACACGAAGATCATTGAAGGGTTGTTTTGGGTTTCTCTTACTATGTCCTCTAATGGTGATACACTAGGAGGTGGATTCTGAATCAGATTTTCAATCATATCATCCTCATCTTGCTGTTTCCCCCCATGGCGATTTCTAATGCACAAAGCGACATAGAATAGACTTCATCGTCATCTTCCTCCTCCAACCAGAGAGGTAGATCATGTTCTAGAAAGGGTTGGGTAGAAGGATATAGGATTAATTTCTTGGACATATGCCCATTCTTTATGGCCATGTTCATAGCTCGACAGCTGATGTAGGCATCGATGGTAGCCAACCAAGGTCTTCCCAAAATGAGAGGATACCCAATGATCTTTACCTTTGGCTGGAGAAATAAGAAATCAGCAGGGTACTCCTAAGAACCAATGGAGACCATAACATATTCCACAATCCCCTCAGGGGTCATGGCGGAGTGGTCTACTAGTTGTAGCACAGTCGTGGTCTTCCTGAAGAAGCCCTAGAGGTTAAGTTTGATCATTGTGTCCTTTGTCATCACATTAATGGCAGCTCCCATATCAATCAAGGTATGTGGGATCATGGTGCTATTGATGTGGACATCAACTACTGGGATTCTAGGGTCCAGATATTTTGGAGAGATTACCTACCCTAACATCAGGTCAGACAGTTGACCTATGACATTGATGGTTTGGGCATCTATCTTACGCCTTCCTGGGTGCCTAAAGCACTTCTCTTTGATGAACCTATTGTATATAGGCACATCTTTTATGGCTTGAAGAGGTGGTATCTTCACACATAAATGTTTCAATTATCCCAGGAGTTTAGCTTCTTCTGGGGTAGGCTAGACTGTCACATATAGTCTCTTAGGAAAAGGTGGAATTTCTTTAGGTTCACTTTCCTCTTTATATTCCTCAACCTCGCTTGGTGGATGCTGGCTATCGGGGAGAACTTTCCCAAATCACAAGTTAGTTTCCTAAATCTCCATAGCATATGTTGGGCATAATGGCTCCCCACTATACACTTGTTGAGCCTATCTGTTCTTCAGGTTCAGATTTGGATAAGCAGGAATTTGGGGTTGCTTTGGTCGAGCAGGAGGTAATGGTTGTGGTTGGGTAAGTGGTGGAGGAAAAAGAGTGGGAAGAGAGTTGTATTAGGGCCTCCACCCCTGATGAGGTGCATTCTACTGAGGTTGTGGCTTAGCATACGATTGAAATGAATGGGTGGCTGGTTGGGCATAATATTGAGATGTAAAGGACCAAGGAGGTGGTGTGGACTAGGAAGGATGAGTAGGGGAGCCCAAAGAAGGTATGCTAGTGACTTGGTTGGGGTTTTAGTATGCTTGAGATGTCCCTTCCATCCCCTGCTAGTATGGTCTAGGTCCATGCGGCCTCCTTTGGTTTATGTAATAGAGTTGTTCAGTGAGTCCCTCAGCCCCTTGATATACAACTTTAAGTTTAGGTAAGGAAGGAAACTTATCTATAGAATGATTTTCTCCAAAGACTGAACAAACCTATATAGAGTTCAATGGGCATTCATTCCTAGGATGCCTCCTGGTGCATCTAGGGAAGCAAATGGCCAAAGCCCTCTCTACTTCATCTTGTTTCCTTTTGATATGTAAGGTATCCATTTACATGGCAAGAGTCTGTAGCATCTCACTCTTGAAGTCTTCCAGCATGTTTCCAATTTCTCCTTTAATGGATGAGTTAGAGGAAGAGGTACTAGCTATGGGTTGAACCCCCCTACCTTCCTTTCTGGCTGCTCTAGAAAGGTTTCTAAAAATAGTCTTTATGTCCTCATAGGATAGTTGGTAGATGTCTCCCTTGACTAGTGGATGGAGGGTGTCTAAAATATCTTCCGGAATTCCCCTGAGCAGGACTAGCTTCAAAGACTCAGGGTCAAGTGTACCCCCAACCCTTCTGTAACTGAGCTGGAACCTCTCTTCATAGTCCTCCAGGGACTCATCACTTCCTATGGTCATTCGAAAAATTTCTTCTTTAGTATCTTTTGACCTACAATAGTCTTGATACTTGTTGTTAAAGGATTCCTACATGTGAGCCCAAGTTATGATGCTATTTCCATGTAACCCCATGAACTATCATAGTGCTACATCCTTGAGAGTAGGAGGGAATAGTTTCAACTTTTTCTCATCTTCTGTAGAGTCATAGGTTCGACAGATAACAACAAACTCAAAAAAAAGTTGTTAGGATCTTCTGTAGTCAGGCCATGGAAATGAGGTAGGGTGAAAGGGCCGATATTCTTCATTTTGGTGTCCCCATTGGTCTCCTAAATGGGAAAGGTACCCTCTATTCTCTCTCCATTCCCCCTAGCATTTCGGCTTTCAGCCATTGGCTCCAAATGAATGTTTTCTTCTTCTTCTTCACCTATATATTCGTCAATTATGTCTTGCTATTCACCTAAGGGTTTTTCTTGATCACAGTTGTTGAAGAAGAGAGAAGGTTGGCTGTGTGAAGTAGTGGGGGTGTTGGGAAACTTTTTTCCTGAGATATCTCTATTCCTACGAGGCATGAAAGGAAATATTTTTTGGTTGTTTTTTGTTTCTTTTTCCCCACACTAATAGTACCTGCAGAAGCTGAAATTATTGGACAAAACAAATTGCAACTAGCTGAAATGAAATTTGCAAAATTGAAGAGGAAAGCAAGGAAATGCAGAACCTGAAAGAAGAGAAATGACTAGTCTACTTTTGCGGAAATGAAATTTGTAGAATTGAAGAGGAAAGCAAGGAAATGCAGAACTTGAATGAAGAGAAATGACTAGTCTACTTTTGCTGAAATAAACTATTAGGAGAATGTTGCAATAGAAAATAGAAGAAAGCAGTAATCACAGAATACTCTGACACTTCCCCAGCAACAGTGAAAAAAAGTGGTGAGCACCAGTATTGCAGCAATAATGTTGCAACTCTTGGGCTACCTACTTTACTCTTATCAACCCGGTAGTTCGTAACAAACTTGGAAGCATCAGTGTTGTATGCACAAGCACCAGTTCTTACTACAGGTTGTCACTTGGTTAGCCGGCGCAAGATCACTAGGAGATCAAGCCAAATTGTATGGATTCTAGAAGAAGCTCTATATGTGATGAAAGGAGAGAAATATTACCCTACAAACACTACTTTAACTACAGAAAGGAGAAAGACTTAAATGTAAAGCAAACCTAGTAAACCCTAATTAACTAATTAATCCTACTTTTGCAGAAATCACTATGAAAACCATGAAATGGATGCCATTACCTACTCAAGAAAGTAAAAAAAATCTAACAAAGCTATTTGTTGAAGTAAATAATCACAAAACATCTTTTTGGATTTTTATGTATTTTTATGTGAACTTGACATGCATGTAATTTATTATGTGTGAAAGTGGTAGTAAATAGGTAGCGTTGGAGGGTGGTTTTGGGACTTAAGAGGATGTAGGATGGTGTGGATGGGTCCTACAAGGTCCTAGGTGGCCTTCTGGAGGCTTTTCCCACACTTGGCCTTCAAAATAAACCCTATAGGAAAATCTACAGGAGGACACAGGAAATCTACAGGAGGAAAATAGGGCAACTTCAAGAGGCCTATAGGAGGAGGCCGAGAGCAGTTTTCACTATTTTAAAGGTGTGAGAGTGGGTGGAGAAGGTGGATGAAGGATGGAATGAGGTGTTGGGTAACCTAGGGTCAACCAAGAATAACCAGGAGAGAGAAAGATGATTGGGTTTGCTCAAGGAGAGAGGAAGAAGTTGTATGGAAAACGCAGGTAACTAAAGCAGAATTGAGGGAAGACTTGGGCGACCAATAGGGAATGGATGAGATGGAGGATGGGATGGCTAATAGGCTAGCCTACTACTAAAAGAGATCTTCTGCATAAAATAAATTGACAGTCAACCAAGGAAATCAAGCAAGTAATGAAATGAGTGCATATAGGAAAACAGAGTTTTGCATCAAAATAGTCTAAACTATGATCTATGAAAGGAAATGCTCAGAAATGTTGCAAGAAAGGAAAGCATGAAAGAATACTATTGTAAATAAAGAAGTGAGCATGATGAATAAGATCTCATGTAAAGCAAAACTGGACTATTAACCTACTAAAAAGCTGCAAACACCAGAAGTCCTATGAGTGAGGGAAATTTGTGTTTTTGGGACAGCAAGAGGGTCTTTGCCTGAAATAATGGTCCCAAAGGGAGGAAGAGAGGCCAAGGCACTCTTTATAGCCTTTTGAATCTTCTTTTTATCACTACTTAACCTGTTATAGAAAGCACAAATGGAAGTAAACTATTGAATCATCAAAAGAAACCTATTCTTAACCATAAAAGAAAAGCATCTAACAAAAACCTAATCTACAAACTAAAATAAAACATACAAATAAAAGTAAAGAGGAGATCAGCTACTTTGATTGGGCCCTAATCCAATATCTTTATCCCTATGAGGTAACTCAGTGCTAGCTCAAAAAGGATTCCATCTTTATTTCCAAAACCATAGCAGGATTACATGAAACTGTCACAAAATTAATAAGCTTGAAGTTGGAGCAGAGTTTTCATAAGCAAAAATCCAACAAAAATCCAACCCTGGTGAGGCCCTAGGCCTCTCTACTTACACAAATGAGGCCACCAACAGTTTCCTTAAAGTGAGGGAGGCTTCTCTCCCAAAACTCGAGATAATCACAGCCATCCTCCACTTGCTCAGTTTCCTTCTAGTGCATGATTCAGCGGCTTATACTCCAAGTTGAATGAAGGGAAATTTGAAGTGAGGAGTAATAAATGAGGGTAATTCCCTCCTATAAGTCCTTTCCTTTTTCCACTTCAAGTTATTTCTGCCATTTGTCCATTGGATCCTTGACTTTGACCTCAAAACTCATCAATAATGTGCATTAAATACATGTTAGACCACATGGCACAATAACTAACTCAACTCACTCTATAAGCATAAATATAATAAAAAAATCATACAATAAGCTAAGAGAATGGTTGATTTTACTAGGTTAGGAGGTAAAATGATCCCATATAATTACCCATTTATGAGGCTCATCACATGCGAGTGTGGAGAAACATAAGACTAGATTTTTGGGAAGAGGATTCTCTTAGTTGGAGGGAATTGATTACGATGAGACTTTTGCTCTTGTAGCAAGGTACTCATCAATTAGATATATTCTATCACTTTCAGCATATATGAGATGGAAGATAAATTAGATGGATGTAAAGTCGACAGTCCTCAATGACATGATTGAGGAAGAGGTGTATATTGAGCAGCAAGAAGAATTTGAGACCTTCAACAGAGAGCCGCATGTGTGGAGACTCAAGCAAGCATTGCATGGATTGAAACAAGCACCTTGTCTCAAGCTAGGCTTCACCAATAGTGAAGCATATGCGAACATTTACCATATTGTGGTTGAAGGTAGATTTTTTATTATTGTTTTATATGTCGAAGATTTGATTTTGATAGGTGATGAGAAGTTGATCAAGTCTTACAAAGAGGATTTTACAAGATATTTGAGATGAAAGACTTGGGGCTCATACATTACATTCTTTGTATGGAAGCATGGAAAAGAGATGAGGAACTCTTTGTCTCTCAGGGCATGTATGCCAACAAGATACTAAAGAAGTTCCACATGGACAACAAAAAATCCATGAAGATTCCTTTAGCTAGTAACTAGAGGAAAGAGGATGCTACTTCAGGTGTAGTAGTGGAGGCTAATATTTATAGAAATCTTGTGGTTTCACCTATGTATTTGGTGAACACCTGACCATACATGTGTTTTGTAGTCACCCAAATTAGGCAAGCCATGGTTATTCCAACTAAATTGTATTGGAAGGACGCTAAAAATATGTTGAGATAGCTGAGATGCACCACTCCGTTTGGTAATTCGTATAGATAGACAGAGGGAGTGAAGCTTTAAGGCTTCACATGTGTAGATTGGGTAGGGATTCCATCCAACATGAAGATTAAATTACAAGAATCTTTAGTATTGGGTCAGTATCAATTTCTTGGTTCAAGAAGAACTAGAGAACAGTTCCTATCAGCTCAACAGAAGTATAGTACATGGTTGTTAGTCAAGTAGCTTATGAGGCTATCTGGATGAGGAATATTCTTATTGGTTTGTTTGGTCAACAGATGGATATAACAATTATTTATTTTGAAAATCAGAGTTGTATCAAACCCTATGAAAAATCTAATTTTTCATGATTGGTCCAAGGATATTGACATCCAATACCACCATCTCCGAGATTATGTTCAGAGGAGAATCATGTTGCTCGAATACATTAGTACAGAGGAGTATGATGCAAATATTTTTCCAAAGGCATTGTCAAGATGAAAATTCAAGTTTCAAAGAGGCACGATCACGGTAGTAGATAATCTCTTTCTTGTTGAGAGGGAGTTTTAAAAATAACAACAAGAAAATCCTAATTTAATTTCTCCTTGACTTAAATTGGGAATTAAATTGTAATTCCATTCTCATGGAAACTTGTAGCAATTAACTAAGTTAAGTTGACTTAGTTGGCTCATTAAATTCAAGTTGGAAGTCTATCTAGAGTCATGTAGAGTGATCCTTGAAATTTAGGGGCCCATGTTGAGTTCTTATTGAGTTGTAATTATTTAATTCATTTTAACTCAGTTAAATTCAGTTAAACTAGTTCTAAACATTAGAGGAAATAGTGAGAGGTCAAGTGAATTGAATTGGATTTAATTCATATGCAATGATCAATAAGAAAACTCATAATTCACTCAAAATAGCTCATGCATGTCACTTCAGAGGAAGACCCAGTTGATATTAGAGTTCAAGGACATTGTACTATCAGTTGGATAATTTTCTAAGTTATATAAATGGTGCATGCAATCAGTAGAAGTCGTATGAATGGATTGCGTAGTTGTGGTGATGGATTTTCCCAATTAAATGTGGCCCAATTCCCTATGAAACTACACAATTAAGTAGGAGTTTGGAAAACAAAAGATTTGTCTAAGTATTGGATTGAGTTGGTTTGTGAAGCAGTGAGATAATTTATACTTGTGTAGATATTTTTCAGGTTGAACAAGCATTATATTTTCTACTGAGATATTTTCATCAATGAAATATACAAATAGTAGGGTTTTTAGCTATTACTTTCCCTAGTAAAAATATTGTGTTATGTGTGATTTAAATTCTTCCTTTTTTGCTTCGTGATTTCATCGAACAATTTTTTTTTTCGCTCATGATTAGAGTAGATTCAAGTCTTTTGTTATAGCATATTACATAAGAAATTTCAATCTATAGGCCCAACCTCTCTACAACATCAATCCTTCCAATTTTTTGAATTAAAATTGAATTTGGTTGAAATCAATGATTTTCACGTCAGGTTAGGGTAAAAAACTTATAATCATCCACCTCTTGTCATTATTGAAGATTATGAAAGTGTTGAACCTGAAGGGAATACTGAGATCAAGAGGAGGAATAGAATGTATAAGAACAACAAGCAACAAGGATTTCATCTCCTTTCCCACCATTTCCCCAAAGATTGGAAGATAAGAAGCCCATCAAGCTACAACCACTTTGTCGGACGGGCTTAGAAATATTTATGTAAAGATCCTCCTTCTTAGAGCCATCAAACTAAATACCAATTTACAAAAATTTCATCAAGGAATCATGTATCAAAGGGCTAGGAAGAAATAAAATGAATACTCCTACCATTCATGTATGGGACAACTTTTTGATATCATGCTTGAGAAACCTACACATCCAAAGTATGTTGAGCCCACAAGTCATGTTGTGATTGTCTATATATATGATACTTCTATTAATAAAACTTTGATCGACAATGGAGTATCTATTAATGTCATCATCAAGGGCACTATGTTTATATTAAACTTTCAGTTATCTCTTAGGCACAATCCCATTATTTGCAGCTAGCATATACCTCAATTATATGTCTAGAAGGAATATTGGAAGATATAAATGTATCCATTGATTCATGGGATTACACATATTATTTCATTGTCTCACACACAAAGAAAAATCTCAGTGGTTACCCTCTTACATTGGGTAGGCCATGGTTGGCTACAAAAGACACTTATATAGGGTGCAGGGAAGGAGAAATGGCAATAGAAAATGATTACTCTACAAAGAAATCCACACTTAAACCACATGTGAAACCTTCCTTGGATGAATAAAATAAAATGTGGGTATAATAAGATGGGGATGGCCCACTTTTCCCCATTCTAACATTTCATAGAGATCTTTCTCTCATAAAAATTGAAGAAGAAACTATGTTCTCAAATTTTATGCAAAATTTGTATAACAATCCATCTCTCTTTTAGTTGGGTCACTCAATATTTCTCATTTTTGGTAGTATATCACTTGGAAAAGCTATGCTGACTAACTTTTTTATCACCTAGTCACTAATTTCTCATTTTTAAATATTGCTTCCTTAACCTCCTACAAGGTAATTTCCTTCATCAAAGTCGTGTTTTGGTCTTCAATGACCAATCTTATAATATAGGCGATTATCTTTCTCCATGGATTGTAATCTATTAGGGTTAGGTTTTTTAAGGAGATTGTTGTAGAATCAGGTAATTTAATTTTCAATATCCCAATGATAAGAGAGTTGGTGTCAATTTTGAATGGTAAGTGGGAAGATAGAATTATGATTCTTGTGTTTCAACATTGGTTTGTGGAAAAACTAAGTGTTCTTGTCCCCTTCGTTGAGCCATGAGATCCTCAATTTTTGCCTCCATAAAGTCTCCTCTTGATTCTATCATTCCTATATCTTTTTAAGAACCTCCCCCCACCCTAATTCTTTGAAAAATATTTAGACCACCCTTAAAAGTGACATTTTTTATTGAATGCATTCCATTTCAATTTCCATATTTTGTTTTTTCTCGAAGATGTTGCCCAATTTTTAATTAAAACTTTTAGATTTTTTAACTAATGTTGAAAGTTGAATATGGGGAGAGGCTTGGATTATCCATGTCTCACTAATACTGCTTGGACTTCTCCACAGAGGATGGATCTATTAATAAAAAACTGTCAAATATGAATGGTCAATTTTAAACACCTTCTTTGACATCCAATTCTAGCACTATACGCCACTCTTCTAGTTATTTTTTAGTAGCTTCTTTGAGGTCCAATTCTAACAATATTCGTGAGTGGTCCATGGGAGCACTCGAAAGGATGGAAGCTTCCAAAAGGAGGTATTTTTCCAGCAATGATTTCGAGATAAGAAACATGTCGAGATGATAGGCTATCTTGTGCCTACCTCCTTTACTCTTGTCCAACTATAAATTCCATTTACCATTTCTATCTAAGCTAAGTGCATGTTCCTAATTACATCTTTGAAGGAATGTGCAAGGTAATCATATTGATGTCCCCACCAATGATGAATTTCTTATTCAAATGCAACTACTAAAGCTATATGAGTTTGTTGAGAAAGGAAATTTTATCCGATTACGATTAAGAAACCCATATCATTTGATATGACTTGTTGAAATTTTTTAGACAAGATCATAGGGGCTACTAACGAGTAATGAAAATTTGTTTCCATGGGGT
The DNA here is from genome assembly GCA_000404065.3 of Pinus taeda. NCBI lineage: Eukaryota > Viridiplantae > Streptophyta > Pinopsida > Pinales > Pinaceae > Pinus > Pinus taeda. Next base: position 14,639 of record APFE030709924.1, on the reverse strand, counting down.
GTAATAGGATTAATAGACCCATCATTGTTCCTTGAGAACCAAGGGAGATTGACTCAAAGCGTTTCTAGCATTACTCCACTAGAGCCTCCATGCTCGCTCTAACAACATTTACCTCATGCTCACTCTAGTAACCTTTACCTCATGCAAGATGATATTCCTAGGTTTTTCCTTATTAATTTTGTCTCTAAGTAGTCTCTATTTTCCGTTTTTTTTTAGAGCCCTTATGTTCAACAAAATCACTTTCATTGAGAGCGAGGGCTGGGGAAAAACACCTTTGAAAGCGAACTAATCTTGCATGAATTGGCCAAAATATTCCCTATCTATTGTATTATCTCTTGTGGAGTTTTCCTCCCCAAGCATTTGTATCCTTCAATTGGTTTGAGGGGGTCTCTTGAATCCAAATAATGAGAACAGTGATGAGGAGTTGCGGGAATCGACACTCTCCCCAAAAGGGTGAATTGAATGCTAAGATATGATTGTCTGAGAAGAGCCATTTCCACCTTGAAAATTAACCTCGGTCCTTGGCATTGTAGCTACTCTAATATCTTCGAGAGGGTTTTCTCCTCTACTTCCACTTCATCCAAATCTTCTGAGCTTACTAGAGAACTTGTATCCATTGATTTCTTCTAACATTATCTTTACATCATGTATTTAAGGCTCCATAAGTGTCATGTCTTCGAGTGTGTTATGTGGGTGTTTCCTTTTCTTCGTAGAAGTGGCTTGCATAGGCTCAAGTTGTGGTTGCAAGGATTCCTCACATGAATTTTGATACTATTGCTCAGCTAAGGCTTCAAATTTTGAATCTTTCTATGGGGATCTTGCTCTCCTAAGACAAAAAATTCTTTCTCGAGGAAAAATTTATTTCTCGAGGTTGAAGCAAAGCATCGAGAAAGAGATGAAGAGGCTAAAATTGTTAAGAAAATAAGGGCCATTCTCAAAGGCCCTTGAATGATCCTCTAAATTAGTGAAGATCATGACAAGAAAACCTTTGACTCCAATACTTAGGTCAACATGAACTTTTAGCTTCCATTTAGCCTTGATCCATGCTTCCATAACTCGTTTCGGTGGTGAAGTAGCAATAAATTTGTAGATTAAAGTGTGGCCTTGCATGAATTCTATGTGCTCCAATATTTTGTTTGACTTGACCTCATATTTGGGGCTCTGAATGAATTTTGGAACACAAGGGCTTGATCTATTATTGTGTCATGTAGCACTAAGGATTGGGGCATATTTTTGATCTCCTCGCGATGAATGAATTTCCAAGGGGGGATTTCGTAGACTGGTCACCTCCTCACACTACTTGAGAACTTGTCTCCATTGAAATTTATTCCAACATTGTTTTTGCATCGTGAATTTCAAGCTACATATCCATTGTGCCTTCCACCATGTTATTTTGGATTCTCCTTTTCCTTGAAGAAGTTTCTTTCATGGGCTTGGATTGTAGTCCCAAAGATTCATGAGTGTGACTTCTGATACTATTCTAGTCAATCTTTCACTACTATGGATTCAATCTATTTTTTGGACTGAAGGTAATACACTGTAAACTTTGAAACATGACCTATAAAATCAAAACGTGAACTCTGGCCAAAAAGCCCCGAAAAAACATCAAAACAGTGCTAAAAACGAAAAGTGTGTATACTAGAATGATGGTTTTTTTTTTTAGGGTCAATTTTGAACATGTTTTAAAAATGGTAGTGAAAATGAAATTTCCGTGCAAAAAACACCCTGAAAACGAAAAGTGTTGATACTAGAATGATGGTTTTTCTTTAAGGTAAATTTTCGACATTTTAAAAAAATGCTAGTAAAATGAATTTTTATGCGCAAAAAACAGTTGTTTATGAGGAAAAAACACACTAATGTTTTTGGTAGAATAATATTTTTCTTTCTTAAGTATAAATTCAACATGTTTTAGCAATGACCATCAAGATCAAATAATGGGATCTGAAACACTTTAAAATTCTGTTACCCGGGAATCACCGTGCCACCCCCGCGGGCCGTTGGGCCACCGGGGTGGGGCAGAGGCCTGCAGACAGCCTCCGCCCCACCCTAGTGGACCAATCACCCACATGGTGGAGGGGTGATTTCGGGAATGACCACGCCATCCCCGTGGGCCATTGGGCCACCAGTGTGGGACGGAGGGCTGTAGACAGCCTCCGCCCCACCACAGCAGTCTAATGACCTGCAAGGGTGATGGGGTGATTCTAGGAATCACCCTGCTGCGGATAGCCTCCGGCCCACCCTGGGAGCCCAACGGCCCGCAGAGGTGGTGGGGTGGTTGCGGGAATCACCCTGCCACCCTCGTGGGTCGTTGGGCTGCCGAGGTGGGGCGAAGGGTGGGGTGATTCCTAGAATTGCCCCGCCACCCGCACGGGCTGTTGGGCTGTTGGGGTGGGGCAGAGGTTGTTCATAGCCCTGTGCCCCACCCTGGTGGCCTAACAGCTCACAGGGGTGGTGGGGTGATTCACATAATCACTTGGCCACCCCGGCGGGTCATTGGGCCACTAGGGTGCGGCGGAGGCTAGACAGTCTCCAGCCCACCCTGGCAGCCCAACGGCCTGCAGGGAGAGCCTCTGCCACACCCGAGAGGCCCAATGGCCCGCAGGGGTGGTGGGGCAATTCCCGGAATCACCTCGCCACCCCTGGGGGCCATTGGGCTACCAAGGTGGTGGGCGATTCCCAATCGCCCCACCACCCCTGCGGACCGTTGCCCTGTCGGGGTTATTCTTATTGTCAAGCTTCAAGGGGCAAACAAATTCAAGGATGCAACTTACATGGTAAGACGTTTAAAATGTATATTTGGTTAATGTTAAAAAATTCATTTATGTACAAGTTAATTGAAATTTTACTATTTCATGTTACAGGAAAAAGTTAAATCTTCTTAACCATGAAGATCAACTATTTATAAATGATTGTGTGTTAATCCATATTGATAGTTGGGCAAAATATGATCGCTATATGTCTATGATTTTTAATCGGGTAAATGGAAATAGTCATAGCCAAATATTGACTTATGATGTTGTTGTGAGAAAACTAACATATGAAGACAAAGAAGAAAAAGGAGAGATGGTTAACATTTATAAGAAAACCACAGTTATTGATTACCTATCTTATAGACATATGTTCAAATGAAGGAGATTGGGTTTTGAATTTATTTTCTGGCTCATGTAAGTTTTATTATATGGAATTGAATTTCAATATGTTATTTCTTAATTTATATGTCATTGTACTAATTTACTTCATTATTTCTCTTGTGCTTGATAATTAGGTACAACACTAGCATGTTTCCTTCAAAAAGGAAGAAATTGCATTGCCATTGAAAAAGATCCAATATAATGCAATTTTATTCAGCAAAGAATTAATGCTCTTCAATGCAAGAAATTGGGTTGAAGAAAGGGGAATTTAGTGAATCACGTTCGGAAAAAATGGCAAAGGAGCCCCAACCACCACTACACGAAATGATTGGAAAGACATACATTGGGAGATTTGCAGACATCAAAGACCCATTATAAGAGGAAAATGAGGAAAATGAAGCAAAAAATGTTGTGGAAGAAGACAATGATGAAACTCTAGAGGACAAAGAGTTTGGATTATGTGACATTGTTGATTAAATTTAAGTTATGATTGGAAATCAAGCTCATTTTTTGTAACTATTAATTAGTTATACTTGTAATGTTTTGACTTTGACATTTTCTGAGAAGAATAAGCACTCAATTAAGGTTGTTATGCATTGAATATTTGTATTATGTGATTTTCGCATTAATTTTTATGTTAATCATTATTTTTTGAAAAAATTTGTGATTATTATTATTATTTTGACATGAAATTAAGAAAAAAAACTATTATTTAACCATTTTTTGTTAAATTTTTTCTATAAAAATTGTGATTTTGACACGTCATTTCTAGCAAAAAAAATATCAAAATGTGTAGTTTTTTAGTTATATTTATGTTAAAAATGGCTATTTTTATGCCAATTTTTAAAAATTATTGTTTTCTAGAGACAATTGTTTCATGTGGATTGAAAAATTAATTAACAGTGTATAAATATGTAGAATATCAAAAATTCAAAATATCGACCTTCTTCTTTAAATATACAAAATAATAAAGCGCTTCAGTACAAAAAAAAAATTAAAATAAAAACAAGAAAATATGAAGAAGAAGACCACTTAAGAAATTTTTAAATTTAGAAAATAATAATTTACATTTTATACATTAGAAAATTTAAAGTCAAAAAATGGGCCTTTAAGAAAAGAGCCTCATGCAGAATTACCACTTTTTTAAATGAGGATGAAAATCATTACCATTCTAAAACACAATGTACATAAAAAAAATTAAAGTTCCAAAAACTATGCTCTGAAAAAAACATGTGTATTCTGCGTCACTCCTTTTCAAAATTGGGTCACTTTTTTGCTATCTCTACAAAACGGGTAACAATATTAATTCCTGTTTCAAATTTTATATCTTTGTATCCTTAAGGTTAGGGTTTTGGGGCCTATGGTTCCTCCTCCTCTCTCATTATTGTTGAAAGCTTTTTTATTAGTGCTTATGACTATCTCCTTTGGCTTGGGGGGATTGATGAGGGGGAAGTCCCTATAAATGTATTCATGTTCATGGTACCTTTTACAACAAAAAGGATATGCTCATAATCAATGGGTTGTATGATATCCTCATCATGGGGGAAGATAAATATAGATTTCAATAGTGTCCCTCAAGAATTCATGTAAACATATATCCTAACATAGGTATTGCACCTCTTGGATTTTTTTATTTATGAGGATTTTTACATAGTTTCCAATGGTATTTCCAATTCCCACCAAGATATATTCTTGCCAATATTTAATTTATATAGCGTACAATATTACCCATATAGGAGCAACCAAAAACGTTTTTTTATCTAGGTTGAAGTAAGGCATCCATAACTCAATGAAGAGACAAGCATTTTTAAGAAAATAAAGACGATTCTCAAAGACCCTTGAAAAATCCTCTAAATTCATGAAGACTGTTATAATAAAACCTTTGGATCCGAAATGCAAATGAATATGCATTTTTGGCTTCCATTTAGCGCTGATCCATGCTACCAAATCTTGTTTTATTGGCGAAGCGCCAATAAATTTTCATATTAAAGTGTGGTATTGCATATATTCTATGTGATCCTTGATTTTATCTTGCTTGACCTTGTATCTGGGCTTTTGGAAGAATTTTGGAAAATAGTAGCTTGATCTATTGTTCTGCCACGCAGTGCCGAGGATTGGGGCATACTTTTTACCTCCTTGTGATGAATTTCCCGATGGGGATATTGATGAGGTTCTACTGTTGCCGCCTTCTTCCTAGGCTTAGCATCTCGAGAGACTACATTATGGTAGGAGGGGACCACACCCCCTGTCTCGGATGAGGTGGCCATAGGTTGGTGAAGATCAAGCTAAAAACAAAGTCTTAACAAAATATTATAGTTGTTTGTGGAAAATTTCAATGTTTCATGGTTGTAACACATGTAAACCCTAAACCTATCTCATCAAAATTGTCGATTGTTATTTCATAGGTTCTCCACCATATTAGTCTTAATTATTATCACTTGATTTGATTAATTAATTAAGCCTCCTTCTTTTCTTTGTATATATAACATTAATTATAATACTCTACCTAGCAATAATTTTCATTTTTATATAAAATTATTTAATACATTTAATACAACTTAATTATTACGTTTTACCTAACAATAGAGGAAATACGAATAAAATTCCAAGCCATTAGTGACCACTTATGGTCTCTAGTTGCTCCTCTCTAAAGAAAAGAGAACATAATGTTTCTCATTGAGCTCAAGATGACTTTCAGTGCATTTAGGACCAAAATTCTATAAATCGACAGTGATTGAAGCACCAATTTGGGGATAATTAATCTTCTTAGAAATTGTAAGGCTTTGAATGTCCATTTGTTTATTTTGGAGAAAACTATATCCAAAATATCTCTCTAGCAAATAGTTTTCAAGGAATTCTCTGTTAGGGCGACTCCTCGATAAATGATTAGGAAAGAGGCTCACGAGAAACCCAAAATACATGCAAAATGAGATTGAATGCTAGGATTTGTATTAAGAAGAAGACTTGGGACTTTTTGGGGTGTATTTTAGTATGAGAGGCTAGCATAAAGTTATTCAAAATGTGCTTAAAGGCCAAGTCTTCTTGAATTGAGGGCTCACTCAAAAACATAGTGTCATCCATAAACTACTGGTGCTAAACATTTATTGAGAATAATTCCATCTAGCACAACATTAGGCATAGAATATCTATGAAAGTTCTTGAGGCCTTCAACAACTCACGAAAACCAAAAAGGGTAGAGTGGGTCTCGTTGGTGTATACCTTGAGAGGTGCTAAAGGTGCAGGATGAGGAGCCATTGATCAAGATAGAGAAGAAAGGGGAGGAGAATAAGGAAGCCACATGTTTAGCCCAATCATAAAAGAAACAAAATGCTTTCAAAGTTCAGAGAAGATAAGCCCAACTCAATTTATCAAATTCTCTTGAAAAATTTAATTTGATTACCATACACGCTTTTCTAAATTCTTTCATAGTGTGTATAAGTTCATGGGCTACTACGACCCTATCTAGGATTTAATATAGCCCGAGTGCTCCTTGGAGTTTAGCAAAGGAAACATGGTTTGACTATGCACAGAATGATCTTCGAAAGGATTGTGTACATCACATTTCATAATGTGATAGGTTTGAAGCTACTTGGGTCTCTTGCTCGTGCTCATTTAGGAGAAAGAGTGAGGAATGTGGAATTTTAAAGTAAGGGGGGATATAGAATCTTCTTTGTGATTCCTCTACCAAAGCTAAAATCTCCTCACCTAAGAATTCCCAACTTGTTTGGAAAACATATGAGTTGAAGCCATCTAGTCTAGGAACCTTATTTTTTGAGAGGCTCATCAGTGCTTAATCCTCAACATCCTACAATGTAATTTCCTTCATTAAAGGCGTGTTTTGATCTTCAATGACCAATCTTATAATTTGGGTGATTATTTTCTCCATGGCCTGTAATCTATTAGGGTTAGGTTCTTTAAGGATATTGTTGTAGAATGAAGTAATTTCTATTTCAATATCCCTATGATAAGAGAGATGATATCCATTCTAACTAGTATGTGAGAAGATACAATTATGATACTTATGTTTGAACATTGGTTTGTGGAAAAACTGAGTGTTCTTGTCCCCTTCCTTGAGCCATGACATCCTAGATTTTTTCCTCCGTAAAGTCTCCTATTGCTTCTGTCCTTCCTCTAGTTTTTTAAGAACCCCCCCATCCTTCTTTGAAAAACATTTAGACCACCCTTCAAGTTTCATTTATTTTTGAATGCATTCCATTTCAATTTCCATATTTTATATTTTCTCGAAGATGTTTGAAAGTTCTTCATGATTCAAATTTTTAATTAAACCTTTTAGAGTTTTTAACTAATGTTGAAAGGTGAAGATGGGGGAGAGGCTTGAATTATCGACATCCCACCACTACTGCTTGGCTTTCTCTAGGAAGGATGAATCTATTAATAAAAAACTCTTAATTATGAATGGTGAGTTTTAAGCAGCTTCTTTGAGGTCTAGCTCGAGCACTATATGTGAGTGGTCTAGTCAGGTTTCTGTAGCTTCTTTGAGGTCCAATTCTAACACTATTGGCGAGTGGTCCGTGTGAGCACTCGTAATGATGGAAGATTCAAAGATGAGGTATTTTTCCAATAATGATTATGAGATAAGAAATATGTATATTTTATCTCGTGCCTACCTCCTCTGTTGTTATCCAAGTATAGATTCCATTTAACATTTCTATCTCAGCTAACGCCATGTGCCTAATTTCATATTTGAAGGACTGTGTGAGGTAATGATATTGAAGTCCCCTCCAACAATGAATTTCTTATTCAAATGCAGTTGTTGAAGCTAAATGAGGTTGTTGAGAAAATAAAATTTATCCCCAGCACGTGTGCCCCATATATTGCCATTAAGAAACCCATATTCTTTGATATGATTGGTTAAAAATTTCGAGAGAGGATGAGACAGGATCGTGGGGGCTACTATGAATCATGAAAATTTACTTCAATGGGGTTTAATAGGATTGATAGACTGTTGTTCCTTGAGCATCAAGAGAGATCGACTCATGCCTTTTCTACCATTACTCCACTAGAGCCTCCATGGTGGCTCAAACAAACTTTACTTTGTGCAAGATGATAATGATAGGTTTTTCGTTATTAATTTTGTCTCTAAGTAGTCTCTATTTTATGTTGTTATTGAGACCACTTATGTTCCACAAAATTACTTTCATTGAGAAGAAGGTATGCAGAAAAACACCTTTGAAAGAGAACTAATATTATGTGAATTGGCGAGAAGGTTCTGTGTTTGTTGTATTATCTCTTGTGCACTTTTCCTCCCACGTCATTTGTCTCCTTTGATTGGTTTGAGGGGGTCTCTCGAATCCAAAGAATGAGAACAATGATGAGGATTTGTGAGTCAACACTCTCCCCAAAAGTGTGAATTGAATCCTAAGATATGATTGTTTGAGAAGAGCCATTTGGACCTTGAAAAGTGAACTCGGTCCTTGGCATTGCAACTATTCTAGTATCTCGGAGAGGGTTTTCTCCTCTACTTCCACTTCATCCAAGTCTCTATGCTTAGCGGAGAACTTGCCTCCATTTTCATTTCTTCCAACATTGTCTTTGCATCATGCATTTCAGGCTCCATCGAGTGCGTTATCTCGGTTTTTCATTTTCTTTGTAGAAGTGCCTTGCATGGGCTCGAGTTGTGGTTGTAAGAATTTCTCTAGCGACTTTTGATCCTATTGAAATGGATTGTGTTGTGCTCAGAAAATAAGGGCCATTCTCAAATGCCCTTGAATGATCATCTAAATTAGTGAAGATCATCGTAAGAAAACCGTTGACTCCAATATGTAAATCAACATGCACTTTTAGCTCCCATTTAGCATTGCTCCATGCTTCGATGTTTTGTTTCGGTGGCGAAGTATCAATAATTTTGACACATTAAAACGTGGCGTTGCATGAATTCTATGTGCTCCATGATTTTATTTGACTTGACCTCATACTTGGGATTTTGAAAGACTTTTGGACCACAACGACTTGATCCATTGTGGTGGCATATAGCGCTCAAGATCCTTGCGGGGAGGATTGATGAGGTGTGGTTGCCGCCACCTTTTTCCTAAAATTATCATCTCGTGAGACTACATTGTGGTAGGAGGGGAGCCATGTTTTTCCTAGACTCAACATCTCGTGAGACTACATTGTGGTAAGAGGGGGTCACAACCTCTTGTGTGGACTAGGAGACCATAAGTTGATGTGAATTAAGGTAAAAATGAGTTCCTAGCAAAAAATTAGAGTGGGTTATAGAAAAAAGTTTGAAGGCTGTAATGGATGTAAATCCTAAATCTAGCTCATCAAATTTAATCTTTGGCAGGAGGTGCTCCACCACCATATTAGTATTAACTGTCATTATTGATTTAATTAATTAATTAAGCCACCTTCTTTTCTTTATATTGTATATAAAACGTTAATTATAGCATTGCACCCAAAATACAAAATAATTAATTGTAATATTAATATAACATTATTTAATACACTTTATACAACATTATAACTATTTAAATAAAAAATATACCAGAAATATTTAAATAAATTAAAAAGGATTACAAATTTAAAAAAGGGAAAGCCTAATTCTCCCATTATTACAAATATGAAAAATAAAAAACCTAATTCAATATATCATAAACATTATATAAAATAAAAAATAACAAACAAACTCTTGGCATTCATGGTGAGGCATCCACGTGTGCCAGTGTGTTCAATGATAAGGAAGTTTGTCCATCTAACTGAGCTATGACCTTGGGTGGTTCGTTGGTTCTTCCATATCTAATGCGCACCTAGAACCTTCGAGCCTTAATACAACCTATATTGAGTCCCAAGTTTGATCAACGGAATGGCTGTATTGAGTCCCAAGTTTCATCAAGGGACTAATTTGTTTTCTTGACACGAAAGAATTCAGGCAACTAGAAGGAATAGGTACCCTCCACTAGATTTTCTTGGAGCTAAGGAGTAACAGAAGGATGATTTGATATTTTGATATGCAGATGAATTGAAAGTAGAGTTGCAGGTGATCTTTCTTTTATTTTTCATAGTTTTTATGAATTTTGTGATTTTTCAACAAGCTGGTGTTAAGTTAAAAAATTTAGAGACAAATAGGCTTTCAAGATAATACTAAGATTAATTTGCATAAATTGTTCCCAAAACATCTAGATTATTTTAAAGCAGTGTGTAATGTGTTTCAAAAATTCCATTCATAAATTTGCATATAGGTACTTAAAATCCATAAAAAAAATACTTAAAATTCAGAATAAAAATGGTGAAAAGTAAGTAACTTTACAGTAAAGACAGGTAAAGACATAGAAATTAGTAGCAAATTTTTCTAACAATTTTATTATCTAAATTCATGTACAGTGTTGCAGTTCATTTCTTATATTCCATTTTCAAGTTTGTAGAGCTCCAGGACAGATTGATGCCCCAGGAAAGGTCCCCTGCTAGTGGAAAACCCAATTCTAGTACAACTTGAAGTGCCATTAAAAAAAATATTTACCAGTTTGTTTATTTAAGTTAAAATTGAATATTTTATATCAAAATATTTTTTACAGTTTGTTTATTTATTTATGTTTAAATTGAATATTTTTCATAGTTAGTTAGTTTATTTATTTTTATGTTGAATAATTTTCACAGTTAGTTTGTTAATTTATTTATGTTTAATTTGAATATTTTTCATAGTTAGTTTATTTATATTTAAATTAATTTTTTTATTATCTATGTTTAAATTGAATATTTTTAGCAGTTAATTAGTTTATTTATGTTTAAATTAAATATTTTATCTCAAATTTTTTTCATTGCTTTATATAATTTATGCCAGATATTTTTTCTATACGCATTCACTCATTAAAAAAAGAAAAAAAACAATGTTTTTCATTCTTCTGAGTTTCCATGGTATTTAGACTAACCATGGGTGTTTTTTAATCTTATAAAAGGTATGTGGGAGGAAGACCGGAATTTTTAGTGCCATTGGGTTGTAAAGACAACTTAATGGTTGTGAATGATAATCTTCCAAGTCGTACTTTGAATAGGATTGTATTCATGACCCTCTCACCCAAAAGGGTTTTTGATATGGCTCATCCATCCATGCATTCATCATATGGCAATTCTTGGCTGTCCAGAATGTTTATCAAATCTGTATTCCACTGAATCCGTAAGATGTGGCTGCCCATTTTCCGTCAGGCAAATAATACATACCCAGCGGCTCTCCCATTTTCTGTCAGGCAAATTTGTCCTTCGAAACATCAAAGGAATGGTGGCAGATATCCGCAACGACATTTCCTGCAAAATTTCACGATATCCATATATTTTCACTTATGGATGTTTCGTATAGGGTTTGTTAATTTCACTTGGAACGCATGTTCGTTTGTTATAGATACTGATACGTGAATTATTGTATATCAACGCTCTGTCATTCAATATCAACGGGGTAGTGATAGGCGAATTATTCACTATCAACGCGGTAGTGATATGAGAGTTACTAGCAGGATATGCGGTCAGATATGCCAAATGTCCACGCCGATATGCGACCTTTACATAACGCGAGCTATTTCCGACAGCTATTTCTGGATATCCGAGCAATCTTTGCCGGATACGCTAGTAATTTCTGGGCAATGTTGTTTGGTTATGCCGATATGCGAATTATGAGCCTGGAACGCGACCTATCTCTGCCGGATATGCTACTTATCCTTCCCGTATATGCGTCTTATCTCGCCGGAGATAACTGGAATGATAAATCGCATATCCGGCAGAGATAAGTCGCATATCCGGCATATGGTACCCGCTCGCCCGGAAATACCTCGCATAAATGGCAACGGTTACTGGCATTGCCCGGAATGAACTCGCGTATAACGTGTCGGAAATGGTTGGCGCCACCTGCAAATGGCATATCCGGCTAAGGTTACTCGCGTATGATACGAATAACTCACTTATCATACCCGTTGCGGATAACGGCGATGGCAATTCACGCGAATTATCTCGCGTTGCAGATAATGGCGATGGTAATTACGACGCGTTGCATATAACGGCCATCGTTATTCACGCGAATACTGGGTTGCTCAAGCCATAGTTGCTTCGAACCCTTGCCATCGTCTTGCAATTTATTATTATTATCATGCTTTCGATCCCATAGTCTTCTTGCTGGCGACTCTCATGAATAGACTCAGAAAATGACGCAAGACCCTGCCTGTGTATATCCACTTGGGGCTCTTTATTCTTAACCCGCCCTGTAAATCTCCTGTGTATGATTTCTAGTTTCTAGCAAATCTAGGATTTGGCGCATGTGTTGGGTGGATTGTGCATGGTAGCACTGTGAGCCACACTTGTGTGGCTATCTCGGCGAATGTAGTTGCCAGCCTGGAGGGACGTTTCCGGCAGCGAGTCCGACCGTGAAGGAATTTTTACCAGCCAGCTGGCAAACTAAAATGATAGATTCGTAGCTCAAAACCGCTAGAAGCCCGACCGTGAAGGAATTTTTACCAGCCAGCTGGCAAACTAAAATGATAGATTCGTAGCTCAAAACCGCTAGAAGAGTGTGAGTCCTAATACCTCATCGCCCCAAATATTCATTTGAAATTGAATTTCTTGCTAAAATTAAAGATCCAAGGCCTTGGCCTTTAATGCCACCTTACATCTGAATTTCAGGCTAAAATTATGTGTAGCAGCCCTAGCATGGGGAGCTAGATTTACATTTAGTAAACATTTAGCTCCTTAAAGAAAGAAAGGACAGTGCCGGGAGCTAGACTTACATTTAGTAAAGATTTAGCTGCTTAAAGAAAGAAAGGACCCTGCCAGCTCCCACTGACTTCCCTTTTCTATAACCGCATTGCCAACCGAAAAATTGCCCATTGTACTCAAATTTACACATATGCTGCTGTGCAATCGTCCTTTTTAACATCTTTATACATCCTTAGGGTTTTGAGTCAACACATAGCGTTTTAAGTATTTCTGTAGATTTTTTCTCATTTAAAGGTTTATTTTAAAGAATCGAGACAACATCTGTAAAACATTGGTACATTTGTCTATGTATAATCATTGCTATATGCAACCGAAGGCCTTTCAGAGGACTCTGATTTTCTGGATAGAAATATGGATTTTCTCTTTCTCAATTTTCTCTTTCTCTTCTCCCCAGCCAGAGATTCGTCCTCAGCTCCAACCATACATTCTGGGTTTTATGGGCTTTACACACTCATTCCAAACCTTGGAACATCTCAGTGATCAAATGAGGCTCAACGTACAGTCTGGGTTTTATGGGCTTTACACACTCATTCCAAACCTTGCAACACCTCAGTGATCAAATGAGGCTCAAGAATCAATCATGGTACCTGGAAGTGGAGGAGGAGGAGGAGGAGGAGGACGATTAGGAGGAGTGGTGGTGGATGAGTGAGTAGAGGAGGAGGAGGATGAGGAGTTGGATGATTAGTTGGTGGAGTAGGCGAAGGCAGAGGGGGTGGAGGAGGAGGTGGAGGCTGAGGAGGAGGTAGAGGAAGAGGTGGATTTCGAGGTGGGGGAAGAGGAGGTGGTGGAGGAGGAGGAGGATGAGGTGGAGGTGGAGAAGGAGAAGGAGGAGGAGGTGGTGGTGGAGGTGGAGTTGAAGGAGGTGGTGGAAGAGGAGGAGGAGGAGGAGAAGATGGTGGAGGAGGTGGAGGTGGAGGTGAAGATATGGAAGTTAATTTAAGATTGATGTCTTATATTCAAATATTAAATTGTCACTCTCCTCTCCACTGTTGGAAATGAAAGCTACAATTTCATGAATCCAGAACATATCTCTTCACATAAATGATATCCTGCCATTAAATGATAAGTAATTCATTTAGAAATATTTCCTCTATTCACAAATATAGTCGTTCAAGTACATGCAATTTCTTTTATGTTTAGATATGATATCTTGGCCACGAATTTGAAGCATTCAACAATATCAAAATTTTGAGTTTATTTTTTTTAAACCTTTTGTTTGTCTATTAAACAATTATATTTCTAGTTTTATTGTTCAATGAACAATTTGTTTTGGAATAATTGGTTTCATCGAATTATCATTGATTTAAAAAGCGTTGTGTTAAATTTAATGTTGTTTCTTGAATAAGAAGCCTTATGTTCTTCTTCTTTTATGTTTACTTGAGAAACATACGATATTAGGAATCATATATGGCTTTGTCTATTATTTTGGTATTCCAAATATTTTGCGTAATTATTATTTTTCATAATCATATAGAGTTTGACATGAATATCTAATGTGTACTCATATAATAAAAATAGAACAAATATTATAGTATTATAAACTTTTGATGTAATCACTTCATTAAACATAGTAAGAAGTAAATACATTGTATAAATTGTCGTTATGAATAAGAAGAAAGATTTACACTGTTGGGGCCATAAGACAATTAAAACTATTTTATCATAATTAAATATTTTCATTAACGAAGAGAGGGTAAATCTGTTGAATTGAAATCAATATACATGAATCTTTTCAGTGTTATGCATTTTGGGAAAAGCACTAGCTATATAAGGGTTTTCTTTAAACTCAAACAA